>OOFC01051071.1:0-12537 GCA_900323345.1 Pseudochromis fuscus
CTGGAGAAGCAAGCCGAAGCACTGCGAGTCAAGAACGCCGTCTACTGCGCCGTCATCTTCTGCGAGTTCCTCAAGGAGCTGGCCGCTCTGGCTCAAGAGCACGCCGTCAATCTGCCCTTCCCTCAGAGCCAGGAGGCGGAGGAATGAGACGGTAAACACAGACTCACCCTCAAACTTTTAGCTCTTAGCTTCCATTGGTTTTTGTTGAGAGGTCTGTACGGTTGTCCGATCACCAGAGGTCAGACTGGAGCACTGAGACTTTTCTGTCAATGAAACGAATCCTCTGCAAAACGGCAGACAAGAGGAAAACAGTGGCATTTTTGTACCAAAATTATTATATAATCCCGGTCGGACTGAAACAGTTTTCCTCCTCTGTAAACTTATGATATTGTGCATATCATGTATTATATATATTTACATTCTATACACAGAAAATCTCGGTAAATACTTGAGATTTTGGGAGCTTGTATATACACATACCATACCATGGTATAATGTGACACAGTAAAGCCACAGATAAAAAAGGTAGGTGCACACATTGGTGCTAGTTGATACTCTTTATGTTTTAATTTGAATCGATGCTTTCAGGTGGCACAGAGATGAGAAAAAAAAGGTTTTATCCTCAACAAAAAATTATGACACCAAAAATAGTTTGGCAGGAAAACCATGAAAGTGTGGGCGGGTTAATCAACTACGAAGTGATCCGATCACTTTTCACCATCTCAGTGCAGCAAACTCGTGTTCATCAGAGGATCAGCCAATAGACAGAGAGCTCACGACAAGAAAAACTTTCACTGGAGCATTGCAAGTGTTAACGCTGCACTGCTGGAGTCATTAATGAAGCAGAAGAAAACTGGAAAACAGGAGTGGGAGGGAGACACTTTATCTCCTGTGAACCACCACAGACGTACTGGAAAACTTTGGGTTATTGATGCCATTTAAAAAAAAAAAAAAAGAAAAAAAATGAATTTCCACATTTGTCTTTTGAATTTGCACCATTTTCTAGACATATCAGCAACATGTGGGAGCAGGTGTGTCTGCCATTGTGTGTGTGTGTGTGTGTGTGTGTTTTAATGAATGACTCCTTTCCGAAGGTTGACGCCAACTCTTCAGGCCATTAGCGAGACGTTCACCTGTTGCTATGAAAAAGCAGCAGCAGCGCTTTACACAAGTTAAACCCTTTTGTGTCATTTAGTCTTTTTAAAAGAGAGTCTGCACGATTTTTATTTTCTAAAGAGCGTTGGCATGATTTCCATTTTACTTTGAGTTTGTTGAAAACGGATCTCATGAGGCATTCACTGACTTGATCTTACTTTGCGAGCTGTGAGCTAGAAATGAAGCTTTTAAGAAGCGACCTCCATTTCAGTTTTTCCTATTTGTATTAGTTTTGGGTGAGACAGGCCAAACTGAACACACACTGGGTCCGTTCCAGGAAGGAGGTTTAGTGGGAAACTCTGAATTTGGTAATCCTGAGTTTTCAGTTTCAGAAAGAGGAATAACTTCAACTCTGAGTCAGGAACCAGACTGTGTGAAACGAACCTGGTCGCTGGCAGGTTTTCTTCAACAAACCCTGAGTTTCTCTGTATCCCCTCTCTCCTGGTTACCATGGCAACAGATGAGTCTGAAGCAGCTGTCGACTTGCGGCTGTCAATCACGGGTCAATGAATTTGAGTTAATTCACATAGTTTTATATCAGGAGATTATTTTTAAATTCACGATTGGATGCATTACCATTGATGACTTTTTCATTACTTTGTTACTTTATTATTCTTTGTTACTTTATCAATTATCTGAACAACATTCTTCAACCTTATATCTTTATCACACACTGTGGACGTTTTCTCAAATCAGAGGAAATTCTCTACACTGCTCTTTGTTTTTTTACCAACAAGAGTTTTCCTGACAACATTGGTGATGCACACAAATTGAAAAAAACCCTCAAATATTAATTGTGTCAAAACAACATCCTGCTCAGGTTAAAGCTACAACACATGTCAGATATGATTAACCCGCAGGGACGTCCAATCCAAATTCTACAAGTCGAAGCAAAAATTAACCTTCCTCATTTTAACTAAAGTTTTATATTTTACAGTCTTTCCAATTACACTGAATTAAAAATAACATTTAATACAGTTATTTTCACCTGTAAAATTAAAAAGTGCAGTTTATTGACCCAGATTTCCAGTTAGTTCCCATTCACACATCCACTTCTTTAAAACGTCTATTGGCCATAAGATGCATGTTTTCACCGGTTGCCATGGTGACTCATTATATCAGAGCTCCACTGATGGTGGCTTCATCCACGTGGTTATTTCAAGGTGAACAAATTCAGGAGCTGATTAAACCAATTAACAGAAGTGAACTTTATGTCCCCTCCATCACCCTGGTTTTCTGAGCAACAGATGCTCCTTAAAGCTCTGAAAGAAAACTCAGAGCTTGTTAAACCTCTTTCCTGGAACGAACCCTTGTTCATCTTGGACGATTAACCTGCTGCTATGTTTTGTTTCGTTTTTTAAACACTAACCTTCATGTTATTAGCGTGAGAGAGACTATCTCTTCATTTCATCGTTAGGTACCAAGTATAAATGTGCATGTGAGGATGTGGAGGAGGATGCCAGTTGTGATTTTAATTTATTTCCTCGTGTCTTGAGTTTGAATGAAGTCGCAGCCACACAGTGTTAAAAGCTTTTGCCAAGACTAAATATTCACTGTTAGCATTTTTTCCTTTCTTTGAATTGTTGTGTGTTTTTCATAAAATGGTAATTCATAGTTTCATGGGTTTGTAATTTTTGATAATTTTTTTTTACTGCTAAGAAAATGATCAAAAATCAATAACCTGTGAAATTATGCAGGAGTACATTGTAAAGTCATCTACCTGTGATCCAGCTTGTTATGTAGTTTTTTTGCACATACTAGCCATTCGCTCTCAACTGTCAGCAGGAGAGAAACTGCCTGCCATCCTACAAAGTCTTATCTCTGAATTTTTTATTTTTTCCTCCACAACATTTTCATCTTTCTTAACAAGTTGAGGCCTTTTCAGCTTGTCGAAGCCATAGCCATCATGTTTGTAAATGTGCTTCATTGTGGCTGTAAGTCCCTTTTCTACAGAGTTTCTAGACACATTTCGTACCAACCCCATAGTTTTTTAAAAAATACCAATAATAATTAAGAGTTTGTGCATGCCGGGTAAGATCAGGTTTATAATTAAATAATAGTTAAGTAGTGTTTGGTTCGTGCAATAGATCTAAGCTTAAATTAGCCTCCATGCAGTAGGTTTTAGTGGTTTAGTGAGTCAGAGATCAGTGACGACAACAGGAACAGGTTTCACACCTAATTTTTTTTCCTCTCCTCTTGATTAAATTGGTAGATAAATCACTTCTGTATTTAACTCGACGCCATCCGTCCGTTCATCTGTTCACCCTGTCTGCTGTACATCTGTGTGGTCAAAAAAAACACACACAAAAAAAGCCAGAGCGCCTCAATCCAACAGGTTCCACACTCAAGATTGTGTTTTTTAACTATTTTTACAAACAGCTGTGTTTAAAGATATATTTTGAACATGATGGTTAAATTCTCAGCTTCTCAGTTCGATCACCTACTGTACAACTGAGGCGTTTAGCTGTGGTCACATCAAATGCAAAGCGGGTTTCGAAATACGGCCACTGAACTGATTTTGGAGATTGCGGCGTACACAAATATTCACCCTTAACAGCCAATAGGAGTACTCCTACGAGATAATACGCAAACCTTGATGACCACCACTTCAGCTATAAATAATTGCCTGTTGTGGAAGTCCTACAAACATCCCCTTCACACACAAACTAGGGATGTCACTTCATTCATTTATTTTCTATACCAGCTTTATCCAGTTGGGCCGTGGGGGTCTGCTGGAGTCTATCCCAGCTGGAAGAGGTGAGGTACAACCTGGACACTTCATCAGTCTAGTTCATATGAATTTGAATATCCTCACCCCCACGCTGCAGAGAATCTCAAAAGTCATCTTTAGGAAACTTGCAGGAAGTCCGTCATGGGCTGAGCGTGTTGAGATCTTTGCACATGTGCAGTGGACAGTCGAGTTGTCATAACCTTGGATCTCCACACAGATCAGAAATGTGTCCTTGTGGTGACACTTAGTTGATACTGGTCTACACTTTATCACGTGTCAGCATCTCAGTGATTTTTGAGATTAAAGAAACACCATAGAACTACTTCAAATGCTCCAATGTGCTTATACAGACACCTACAGTTCAAACAGGTTATTACAGTTCAAATGTGAACTTTTCACCTCACGTTGAATATTTGAGTAAACAGTGCCAACCTGAGCGTAAACAGCTCGGGGAGTTTCACCATGGCCACGATGAACTTCTCCTCCACATATCGGACTTCTCCAGTTCACACGATCCGAATGTTTTTGCTAAAGTTAAAACTTTACATCTGTTCGTGTTCTGCATCTATTCATCTTTACTTTCACTTATTTAGTAATCGCGCCGTGGGAGAAATCTCCTTTGCGTTTGATGTGAAGAGCTTTACAGTCAGTTTTCTGTTTTCCTGTTACACATTCTCAAACACCAAAGACAATCTCAGATACCTGAAACTCACAATGTCTGTTTAAGCAATCGTAGATAGTTTAAGGAGACACCATCTGAATTGTAATAAACCTCATCCACTAATTGTTTTGCTAATAACCCACACTCTTGATAATAAAGGTGCCAGTTTCGATTTTTTTTTTGAGGCTCAGAACTAATTACAAAAAAGGGATTTGTTCAGTAACCCTGAGGTGCTGAACTTCAATTTATGGCATTTAATTATGTTTCTAATTTTGGATTTGTTTACCATGTGTACATGTGTCAGTCCCACAGTCATTTTTCTCTATTTATGGCATTTTTCTGTTCTGATTTTAGCTAGTATTACATTTCTATGAAAACAGACACAGAAGTGACAAAGGTCTTCAGGTGGGATGTTTTTTAAAGGGATTCTTTCCAACCAGGGACTTTGACGTCTTCCTGAAGTTGACTGTAGACTGTGAGCTTAATTTAGTGCTGTGCTTATAAGGAAAAAATAACACCTTGCACAGTAAGTTCTACAAATATAATCAAGGCTTCATGGTTACTGTGATGGATTACCTGGCTTTAAGGGAGCTGGTTTTCATACTCCACAAAAAAAAAAAAAAAAAAAAAAAAAAAAAAGGCAGCCAATGGCTTCTCCTTCCTCTGCAGGTAGAGAAGCGAGCGAACACTCCAACTGTTCAGACAGCGGTAGGGATGGTGGACAGGGGGCACAGCCTGTTTCAAATACACAAACGCAGATTTTAATTTACTTTCAGGAAGGGATTTGGGATTTTGACGGTGCAGCAACTACCACGGCTGGAGACTGAAAGTGTCCCTTTTAGTGGCCACTGAACCAATCTCCCAGTAAAAAGGTCTAATCTAAACAGAGTTGATGAGCGGTGTCGGCGTCTCAGTCGTGCTGGTTGCTGTTCTGTTGTCTCACCTCAGCTCTACTCAGACTCCAAACCTGTTTGCTTGATTTTCTTTGTTAACTGACACAACTGGTGGTGAATTGTAAACCCAAAGCTAAGCTTCAAAAAAATTCTGTTTAATGTGACAAATTGTGTTTCTTTTAATTTTATTTTTCCTGTTGTGTTTTTACCATAGACTGTATATAGAAATGGACGAAGCAACTGGGGCTCAACAATGAGGCCAATGCAGAAGTGTAAAATAAGAAGTGCAATACTCCTGATGGCCACTAGATGCTGGCTCCAAAAACTCCAACTGGCTTCAATTCAAAAATGGTCATTTTCAATCATGAAATAGTCAGTTAATACATTTTTCTTGAAGTCATTGTGAGGACCCGCCTCCTCGATCCTCCCTCCATGTCCAAATATGGTCACTTCTGGCTCTGAACAACCAACATGTCGACGTTCAACTGCCAAAAGCCGCGTTAGCTTCGTCCACTCTATAAACAGTCTATGATTTTTACACATTTGCTTGAACACTACAAATAATCTGACTGTGACTTTCAGATTAAAATTCATGTTTGGTTTTTTATTCAGAGCATGTTGAATCTTGAGTTTTTGTGGTAAATTCAAATGTACATGAAAACATTGTAAACAGCAAACAGCCAAAGTGTTCAACTGACTTTTATTTGAAGAATTATATTTTCACATGACAACCAGTAACAACTTTCTTTTAGTTTTACGTCTACAAATGATTGAGGCCATTATTATTATCATCAATGAAACATCTTCTCAAGGACGAAATTTGGAATTTATTTTCTTAACATTGTGCCATATTTGATTTTGATGTTGATTTTTTTATGTGTTGATTTGTATTGCTTATCACAGGATGTACAATATGCGCCATTTTTCCCACTTGTTTCTTTCAAAAAGCTTTGAATTTTTTTCATCTCTTGATACTTTTCTCCCCCCTGTGATCTATGCAAAACATGCTCTAGGTGTCCCTGGTTTTGAGGCTGAAAGATGATGTGGGTTGATATAAATGTGTAAATACTGTACAAACAAAAAAGAGAGAGAGAGAGAAGCAGTGGATCAAAATGCAGAGGGATGTGAAATAACCAACCAGACAGAATGAAAAATCATACAAAAATAATGTAATGATGAATGTTGTCAGAAATATTTTTCTATATTTTGAAATCATTAGAAAAAAAAGGACAAAAATACAAAGTGGGAAAAGCTGTCAGAAGAACACTACAAAGGGAATGTTTTTATTAATTTATAAATTCTTTGCCTAGCAATATCACATGTGTCCTGGTGTCTCTTCTTTGTTGTCTTTGAACTTGAGGGATAATGTGGGTTTAACTGAACCTATTACTTATTAACAAAGATGGTGTGGCATTGTGCTTGGTCCATAGACTGTACATAGAAATGGACAAAGCAACCGGGTCTCAAAAGTGAGATTATTGTATTTTCCACACTATAAGGTGCATCAGATTATAAGGCACACCTTCAATGAATGAATATTTTAAAACTGTTTTCATATATAAGGCGCATAGAATAGAAACTACTGTAGTGGCTGGAGTTGCATTATACAGCCACTAGATGGAGCTGCGCTAAAGTCAGTCAGTCAAACTTTTCTATTAATAGAAAACAAACCAACGTTCTGACGACTCCGCCCACCCCCAAAACAAGCTAGTACATTCACAATACTGTACCGTACGTACCGGTAGCTCTTACCGGTATTTGCGCCGCCTTCGTTGAAAACAATGTATTTCCAACTCCATTCGTCACAGTTCAAAGCTACATGAACAGCTGTTTGATTTTTTTCTCCGAGGTAACATCAGTGACGTAGTTTTATCTTTTACCAACAGCAAGGTACAACAGGTAGTGCAACTTTTTATCATGTAGTTAGTGCATTCATGCCATTTTGGGGTCTTTATACACACACAAGTAGTGAGGGACTGGGATTTCCCCTTTACGGTTTTTACCGCTGTTACTTCGGCGACGCCCCCTGACTACGGCAGCCATAATTAACCAATATTGATCCATAAAAGGCGCATCGGATTATAAGGCGCACTGTCGGTTTTTGAGAAAATTAAAGGCTTTTAGGTGGAGCTTATAGTGCGGAAAATACGGTAATGTGGAAATGCAAAAAAGGTGCAATACCCCCAACGGCCATGAGATGCTGGCTTTAAAAAAATATGAAATTCTCAGTCAATACATTTTTCCCAGTCTTTCTAATGTCATTTGCTAAAGTCAACTCTTCTTTTCAGTGATCTGGTCCATCTGAACAATCATAATGAAGTAGTAACTAGGCTTCAAAAAGAGAAAGATTTAGGGGTGTGGTTAGTTTGACTCCTCCCTTCATATCCAAATATGGTCAATTCTGGCTCCAAACAACCAACATGGCGATGTTCAAAGACCAAACTCCTGGCTTCAAAATCCACAAACTGATGGGTGACGTCACGTTAGCTTCATCGTTCTACATACAGCCTGCGTTTAGCCAAAGTGTGAATCATGAGTATTGAGTGATTTCACCATTTGTCATTTTCCTTCAAATTCTTTCATTTCAAAGCTTCTTCACAAAACTTCCTGAAGTAGAAGTATCCTGTGACCGCTCGGCTTTCTCCTGGGATAGCTTGCGTCTGAGCGCGCTCATAACTAATAAGCATTTTAACATGCTCACTGTGCAAGTACTGAGCGGTGTCTATTTATTATTTATCCATTTCAGGGCTGCAGCTGCACATTAGTATTTTATTTTCAGGCTTTTTAAGCTATTTAAATGTTTACACATCCTAGTTTCAGAAATGTGGGGAAGCCAGGGGTGAGTGTAAAGATTCCTGGTACACAAACTAACCACAGCCCTGGATCATCTTCTTTTTGAAGCCTAATATCTACTTAATGATAAATGATTTTCAGATGGACCTCCAGATTACTGAGAGGACTTGACTTTTACTAATGACATCAGAAAACAACTGAGCATATAATTGATCAAATGACTAGAAAATCACAAAACCACAGGTATGACTGTATAAAGTGTAGTAACCCAGTCTGAACCAAACAGTACAACATTTCCAAGTCATTTCATCATGCTGCTCATCCACGCAACATAAAGACATGAAAGGAGCTTGTTTGGTTTGTTCTATCTCATTAATACATTTGACAGTGTTTTCATACCACAAATATAAGTTAAGCTCAGAGTACACAGTTTAAAAAAAACAACAAACAAAGAAGAAAAATGTCAAGTGTAGATGCACAACACTTCTGAGTTTGTAACGGAGGAAACTGGAGGCGGCTTGGCCGTATCCTAGCAACAACCAACAAGAGAGAAAGCTGCAGAGGGAGGGAGGGCTGGAGGCTGATGGTATAAGTGAATGAATGCAGAGATGTTGTGAAGAAGAGTGGAGCATGTGACGCCGATACCTGACCACAGGTAAGACACAGAGGTGGTTTTATGTTTGATATATGTTTCAAATGTTTTTCACAGTCTTATCACAAAAAGAAACTTATTTGATTTAGTGTCTATTTTGTGTGAAAATGTGCAGAGGTCATTTTTAATAAATATATAAATGTTTTGTTTTGTCACAGCACAAATTTAATGTTTTGATTACATGTAAAGTTGAATTTAATTTTTCGTAGTAGTAACACTGGATTTCACATTTACTTTCCCAAATGTGACTCAGCACTCACAAGCTGAGCAACTGGACCTGCCTCATCTATAATGTAGGTTAGTAATGTGAGTGGAGTGGCTCAGATACACCCATCACCTATCTCCATCATTAATTATTTCACTGTGAGCGTTTCTCAAAATCCATGACTGAAATACAAGTAGCTCCATTACAATTACTAAAAAAAATCCAAGTAAGAGTTGTGTATTCAGAGTTTTACCTCAATCATCTTCTCGGGGATGAAAACTCAGGAGGAGTTGTTGCTTCCAGAAAGTTTAATTATTAATGTGTTGAGTAACTTATACCACAGGAAGCACAGTACAATTACAGGAGGCTGCTTAAATAGTTAAACTAGTCGTACAACTGATACAATGTACAACATAAACAACTTCACTGGGAGAATTTCTATAAATACAAATACTCAAATACAATAAATACCCTACTTGAACTTCTACTGTGACTCCAACAACTTTTACTGGTTTTAAATAAAATAAACAGTTGTTTTTGTTTAATGGATGAAACTGTAAATTCAAATTAAATTGTATAAAAAGATTTCATATTTACACCTAGGTGGTTATAAACTGTATTTTTATCAGTTGATTATTTTACTGTATTTTTTTGGTGTCCCAGTTACAGGAAAATTACTTTAAGTTAGTTCTGTTTTTATTTTTTTTATGATATAAGCTAAAACAGCTTCTTACTATGGCGATCATAAGGCTGATAGTGAGATGTAACCATAGGGATTTAAATGGCGCCATGTGGTTTTTTTTGGAAGCAGACTTGACCATATTTGGATACGAAGGGAGGACTGAGGAGGCGGGTCTAACCCTTGAACCTGAGGACACTGTCCAATGTGTGAGACTCCAGTTCAGGTCTACTCTCACTGAAGACCTGACATGTCAATCAAACTAATCTTCCTCCTTTTGAAGCCCAGTATCTACTTCATGACTTTAAGTTATGACTGTAAATGACAATTTTGAATTAAAATCAATCGTAGCCGGAGCTAGAGCTAGCATCTTGGAGCACTTCTGCATTGGCTTCAGTTTTGAGACCCGGTTGCTTCGTCCATTTCTATTTACAGTCAATATAACCAATAACAGTATCTGCTTTCTTGTGAACTGAGGTAAACTGATCAGCTGTAGCCGACAGATGTGCTGCTGGGTCAGGAGGTGAAAGACAGTGTCAACTCAGTTCAACAACAACCCTCCACAAACAGGTCATCACAGCTCCAATCCAACACAGGAAACTACAACAACACAAAGGACTTAACAAACTATACATACGAAATCCACACTTACCCAGAATGTGACATTAGGGGATCCTCAGCAGCACATCCAAACGACCAGTGATGAAACTTGGTGCAATGATGCAGTTTATGAACTCACCTAAAGGTAAAAAAAATACATAAAATATCAGAAATATTGACACAGAATGTGCATATACTATTAAATCTCCAATGCAAGAAATAAAGTCATGAAAATATATTACCCATAAGTGCAAGTCAAGCTGGGTTTAAGATTAATATCAACTCAAGGAACTGGAGGGTTTGGAGGCACAGAGACTTCACATCTCCACTCATGATGTATTTTTTCTAGGGCAATTTCTGGCCTTTTAAAGACAGCAAAAATAATGGCTTCTTCTTCGTCTTGTTTTTGATCTTCGTCTCTACTGTTTTGGGCTACCTAGTGCCTCTGTATACTGCACCACTGTAGTCATATGTGATTATTCTTCATCTACCTAACATAGTCTTGGTTTCTCTTATTAAAAATACTTGTCAAAACAAAGTTTGAAGTATAAGATTGTCCCCACATATGAAAAGAAGCGTTCGCCATACATTTCCTAATGGTTGCCCAGCATAAATGCAACTTTCTGTTTATTAGATGACAGCTCCCTGAGGTTCCAGTATTATCACAATACATCACATGGAGGACAGACGTCTTTCAGTGCCGTCTCTCTACATCACTTTGTTGAGCTCATGAATAAAATATCAAAGCGGGGTCTATTCGCAGAACTGGGGAGTTGAGAAGTACTGTTGTGTTGACACTCACGCTGTCTCCTTACCTCCCACTCTCGCCTTCAACTCTGGATGCTTCTGGCTGTCTGCCGTCATTTGAAATGCTAATAGATTTCTCTGTGCAAAAAGTTTCTTCCTCCTCGACGCGAGTTCTTTCTGCCCACAGTCTTGTCTCTCTCATGGCCTCCCTTCATATCTGTATCACCTTTACATAAGCCCCTGTTTTCTTGGCAGCGAGTGAACAAGACCTAACTGGTGCCAGTAGTAAATAAAGTGGTTGTTCTGTTACCTTTGCCAGGCTAAATTAAAGCATGTCACATTCAGGCTTTTCATCTGTCATGCACCTTACATGTTGAGAAAACCATGTCTGATGACGGGCATTTTTATTGGAGTATTTCAATGTTACTACTACATATACTACAATACAACACCACCAGTTACAGCTTCAAAAACACTTTCTCTCTGAACTAACACCACACCTGGTGACAATGTCTTTCAAATTTGAATAATTTTTTAGTTGAACACTAAGAAAGCCATCAGTTTTTGGCAAGGAAGTTCATACATCTACCTTAAACCATGAAAAAGATATGCAGACGATATACCGTATTTTCCGGACTATAAGCCGCTACTTTTTTCCGACCCTTTGAACCCTGCAGCTTAAACACCGGTGTGGCTCAGTAACAGCGGCACGAAGCTCGTTAGCTTTTTACAAGCTAGCAAGCTCCGTGCCGCCGATACATTAAGCCTCGTCACATCAGACCCGGTCAGAGTGGACCACATGAAACTGTTCGAATAAATTCGATAGCAGCTTATGGACAGGTGCGCTCAATAGTCCAGAAAATACAGTATATTAAAACTTCATTTTAGGCTTGATGGGGTAAAATCAGAACTGAATGAGTCATATGTCAAAGTTGGCAGGTAAGTGGTGCCATTTTCTAGGGTATCAATCAAATCTGACTGGGGAGAATTATTTTAATGATAGTACTGAGGTCCTGGGAGGATTTTGCTTCAGTATTTCCAAAAATGATACAAGTAATGATCTAAAACAGCATAAAATCAAAACTATTTCCTGTACAAGTCCAATTTTATCACTACTCATGTTCCAATCTTAATTACCAGAGATACTATTCAACAACTGGTATTTATTATGTTTAGGGTTTTATTATTCATGTGTCTTTCCTTTCCCTTTGATGTGTCTTTCTGTAGGAACTCAAACTGAATGCTAGAAAAGTGATCCATCCATCCACCATGTTTGTGGGAACTCCTTTGGGTAGCAATTCCACCTCCCCTGTCCCAGTCCACAGCCCGAGTCCTGATTTTCAGTCAGATGGTCCTCCCCCTGGTCTCCAGCAGCATCAGTCGCCTCCATGCTGGGCAGCGCAGGCTCGGAGCGACCTCGC
>OOFC01051071.1:24281-65862 GCA_900323345.1 Pseudochromis fuscus
TTCAACGAAGGCGGCGTAAATACCGGTAAGAGCTACCGGTACGTACGGTACTGTATTGTGAATGTACTAGATTGTTCTGGAGTGAACGGAGTTGTCAGAACGTTGGTTTGTTTTCTATTAATAAAGTTTGACTGACTGACTTATCTGACTGTTTTGTTGACATTCACTTTAGCGCAGCTTCATCTAGATGGATGATAACACAACCCCAGACACTACAGTAGTTTCTATTCTATGCACCTTATAATGCGGTGCACCTTATATATGAAAACAGTTTTTAAAAAGGCCATTCATTGAAGGTGCACCTTATAATCCGATGTGCCTTATAGTGCGGAAAATACGGTAATTTAACCCTCTGATGTCTATGATCATGCCAACTTATATTTGCATCTAAGTTATAGAAATGATTCGTTACACTGTTGTGGTTTCCACTGCTAAAAAACAAATCTTAACTTTTTCCTAATTTTTTCTTTTTTTTTGCAATTTTAGGTTTAGTGAGTTCATACATTATATCAAAATAAATAAATAAATAATTGTAAAATCACATAGGTGAGGAGGTTGGGCTGAAACACAACAGGCAAGGTTAACAATAAATGGACCCAGGACCCCGGAGGCTACCAATCATGAGCCAGCGTTTAAAGCGAGGCTGTAACACAGACTTTCACATCCTTCTCAAACTTTATTCTAACAACTCTGATGGTCTTCAGGCTTTTTAATCCAAGAGCCATCATCTGATTAAAGTTTAATTTACTTTGACTGATTAACAAATATCAGCCAAACTAAACACATTCCCATCAGTGGTGTATTGTGTTAGTAATGCTACCATGCTAACATGCTGAACTTAGTGTTCGACCATAATAAACTGTTGCTAAACACGTTAGCATTCTGATGTTAAAATCTGCACCACTGTGTCTCAGTACAGTTTCTCCTTCTACTGTGTTTATTGATGGCAACATGGAGAATCATTTTCACATCACAAAGCTGTTAGAGCTTAAAGCTTCATATTTTAATGTTGGGGGTATTTTTCCTTGATTGAGCCAAAAACATCCAGAGACAAGGCAGTTGCCACATGCTTATCCCATGTGGCTCCTCCAGGCTCCACCCTGCTGTCCAGATTTGGATTTTCTGACTTGAGTCCTTAACAAATGTGACAGCAAGCTGCAAAACTCACTGCAGGACGACTGGCTGGCTGTTAATTCTCTATTAAAATACTTGTACCAAATATTCAATGACACAATACTCTTACTAGTCCTCTGATGTGCTGCCCAAACAGCTGAGTTGTCAGTTTACTTACATTAACCTTGTGTTTAAGGGTTTAATTTTCTTCAACTGTGATGAACTGCAGCAGAATTATCAGCCTGGTGCAGTTTGTTTTCAACCGAAAGCATAAAATACGACCAGCGAAGTGATGGCGATCGATAGTGATGGCACAGTGACAACACCAGTTCTGGAGACTTTACAGTTTTTTTGCTTGTGTATGTTTTTGCAGCATAGCATCTGTTTGACAGCAAATGGAAACATGTCTGTGCTGTGTCTCATCTGTGTCACTGTCACTGTCTCTGTCACGCTGTCTCTCTCCTTCACATTCATTCTCTGTGCTCCTGCACTGCAGTAAATGCTGTGGTCATGACAGCCGTCAGGGGTCCGGGGCGTCTGCAGGAAGACAATTACCTCCCATCCCTGCCATCACTGAATGCTAAGCTCCGAGCATCCTGGAGTGAACTGAGTGCAGCCTCCCACCTGCTTCCAGACAAATCCTCCTCTTCATACGTATGAGACTGTTTGTGTGTACAGTTCGCACACTCGCTCGTCTGTGTCTGTTTACTGTCTGTCCATCGCTCTCTCCCTGCCTCTCTCTCCGATACATTCTGCTGAGTGTAACACAGAATAGCAGGTGGATTTTCGGCCCACGCTTCTCGCTCTATGTTTAACCTGTGAGATTCAACACCCCCCGAGGTGGTGTGACACGTCTCTCCCAACGGGTGCCTGCTTGAGTATAATTAAACTTTGGTGGAAACTAAACTTGTGTCAGTAACTGCTGCCATCAGCGATATGACTGAAGTCAGCTTTCTTCTTCTCTTGCTATTCTCTTGACAGTTTCTCAGATTTTTGTTTCTTTTTAATGACTTATTTATGTGAGAAGTTTTATCTATTTTTGCTACAGAAAGTAAGACAGTACAATCTTCATGTAAATTTCTATAGAGGAGACCAAAGAAACCTCAATGTGTAGCGCCACAGTGATTAATATAGCACTTTTCTTAGTGCTTCACTTGGTAAATGGTAAATGGAGTAGATTTATATAGCACTTTCTTGACCTTAGCTAGGTCCCAAAGCTCTTTACAAGGCAACTCGCTCACCCATACACACACATACTCACACACTAACTGCTACCGAGCTGCCATGCAAGTCGCTAGCCACCATTGGAAGTAACTTAGGGTTCAGTGTCTTGCTCAAGGACACTTCGACATGTGGACAGGAGGAATCAGGGCTCGAACCCACAATCTTGCGATTCATAGGTGACCTGCTCTACCACCTGAGCCACATCAGGCATAAAAGATATTGAATGAGAACTACAGCAGGGGTCACTTTACGAACATTAGGTTAAAATTGAACTGGAAAAAATACAAAAGCAGAATGTATATCATGTCATCATTTCTGTATCCAAGTTTTGTCTTTTTAAAAACAGCTAAATAAATGTATCCTGGTGATGATTAACAGGTGCTTTCTGGCCCTCCATCTACCACAGGACAGGCTGTGCACACACATAACAATGTGCGTGTTACCTGCACTATGGGCCTGTAAACGTGTCTTTTCATGCACTTACCTTGTGTCTTGAGCCCTGAGCACTTCCCGACCCTCAGCTCAGTGCTGTGAGCTCCTGCTGTGGAGACACAGATGTAACACCTGAGGTGCTCTCACTGCTCTGCTCACGCTACACCTTCTATACACGTCTGTAACATGCACACCAACCACAACGCTACCAGCTGGAAGTCATTTTTTGACATGACATATTTTGCATGTCAACCTCATGGATGTATAACTGAGGTGGATGCAGTGTTGTCCATTTGCACCACTGACCAAAAGCAGCGTGACACACAAGTGGTGCTGAAAGTAAAGTCAGAAAACATGACGGGCTCTGTGTGACACCTCACACTGTAAATAATCATAACTCTTTGTTATCAACCGTCTTCAGGTTAAAATTTGAAAAGGTAAAAACAAAACGGTACCAATCCAGTAAAATTATTTCGACCTATAGAAATTAGATAATTGTAATAAATGAATATAGTTTTTGTTACGTTTCTTGTTTTCATAGGTTGTGTAAGAAATGGATAAATGTGACGTCACCTGTTGGTTTGTGGAGTCACATTTTGAAGTCAGGAGTTTAGTATTTGAACGTGGCCATGTTGGTTGTTTGGAGCCAGAAGTGACCATATTTGGATATAAAGGAGGGAGAGAGGAGGCGGGTCTAACCCTTGATCTTGACATGGCCTATTGTGTGAGACTTGTGTTCAGATCTGATCTCAATGGAGAACAGACCTGTCAATCAAACCTGCTATGCTCCTAAATCTTTTTTTGAAGCCTGATATCTAGTTAATGATGAGATGATTTTCAGATGGACCATCAGACTTTTGATAGGAAGAACTGATGACATCAGAATGAATTTTTTATGACTATTTCATGATTGAAATTGATGATTGAATTGGATTTAATTGGAGCCAGAGGTTTTTGGCCTCAGCTGCACTAATAGACGTGGTTTCTGCATTTTATTTATTTATTTTTTAATTCTAGTTTAGTGACCTGCCTCATAATTTTTTTGAGGGCACACTTCCAGTTCAGTTGTTTTTAATAAAGGTTTGGGATTCAAGATAAAGATTTCTGTGCATTTCTCTCCATGCACTAATGGTGCAGAGGTCATAGGACAGATGAAGCCAGACGATCATCTTGGTTCCCAGAGAGACAGAGAGAGAAACACATAATACATGTAGATTCGCGCCATAGGACACACAAAACCCCTGGAAGTCCTGCGTGGAGCCACTTCCCTCCGACTCAGTGGGGCTCCTTATGTCTGACTCAGTTATGTCATTGGACTGATGCCAAGGATGTCGTCTGCAATCCACTCATGACACAGACTCTGCAGCTCCTCCTGTCACTGCCTCGCTCTGCAGCTTCAAAACACAGATCCTTCAGACATAAATAAATACCTGTCTGTGGATGCAGAGATGCTCTCATGGGATTTTTAACCATATCCACAGCTCACATAAAAGCACATCACACAGATCTGGTCAAGTCTCTCCCCGTTATCACAACGCAAACCCTCTGAATCAGCATTCCTTTTACCGTATTTTCTGCACTATAAGGTGCACCTAAAAGACTTGAAAAGGACTAAAACCGACAGTGCGCCGTATAATCCGATGCTCCTTATATATGGATCAATATTGGTTAATTATGGCTACCGTAGTCAGGGGGCGTATATTGTGATTGCACTAACGTTTGATTTACCGTAGCGGTACCAGACTGTTTCTTTTATGTGTTTGTTGACATCCCCTTTAGCGCAGCTTCATCTAGATGGATGATAACACAACCCCAGCCACTACAGTAGTTTCTATTCTATGCACCTTATATATGAAAACAGTTTTAAAATAGGTAATTCATTGAAGGTGCGCCTTATAATCTGATGCACCTTATAGCGTGGAAAATACGGTGGTTAGAACTTCAACTAA
This sequence comes from Pseudochromis fuscus, assembly GCA_900323345.1. Classification (NCBI taxonomy): domain Eukaryota; kingdom Metazoa; phylum Chordata; class Actinopteri; family Pseudochromidae; genus Pseudochromis; species Pseudochromis fuscus. Next base: position 29,000 of record OOFC01051071.1, read on the forward strand.
TGACATCAGAATGGTTTGTGAAAACATGTACTGACTGAGTATTTCAGGATAGAAATGAGGATTTATGAATTGAATTCTACTGGAGTTTTTTGGAGCCAGCATCTAGTGGCCATTGGAGGTATTGCATTTTTTTTGCACTTCAGTGTAGGCCTCATTTTTGAGACCCCGTTGCTTCGCTCATTTCTGGATACAGTCTACGTTCAAACAAAAGAAAGGTTGCAAACTACTTCCAGAGAGATAACCTAGAAAAACTGCAAGAATAACAGGAAGAAAAAATATAAGAATCAAAATATTTCAACACGGTAGTAAAAAGAGGGTCGGCCAGAATAAAAACACATCAGCAAAAACCTAAAAATGTGAAAAACATGGTGAAACTGAGGTGTGTGAAACAGCATACATACTGTTTTACTTACACAACTGTTGTATTAATCATCTAATAGAGAATAAAATATTTAAACACAAGTTGTTTTTGTTGTGGCTGCATCAGTGCCTCATCTGGAAATATTCAGGATCTATCATCTCAGGTCCCTGTAGTTCACTGTGCCACAGGCTGTCTGATGTCTCGACTGGAATTTCAAACTCAAACTTTTGTGGGTTTGAGCGGTGCTCGGATGCACTTCATGCATTTCTAATGACACACTACCTGCCGAAATCCAGCGTGTGCTTTCTCAGCTGTACAAAGCCACAGCGGCTGCCCACCACAGACTGTGACAGACACACACACACATAGATTATGAAGACAGACAGGTAAACACAGCAGAGAGACTAAAGCACTTTCCTGCACATGAACTGCAGGCGCTTTGCGTGGAGTCTAAGCATCTGCTCACACAGTCAGGTTATCCTGTGGCTCGGAGGATCCTGTGGACAGGTCCGTGTCCTCCAACCTTCCATGAAGTCCAAAATAATAACTGGCAGCAAGGTTAGCATTCTCACGTTGTGTGTTTCCAAGACAACAGCCAGTGGCTAGTATTGAGTTTCTGCCATAGACTGAATATAGAAATGGACTAAGCAGCCGGGTCTCTAAAAGGGCAAATACTTCCAACGGCCACTAGATGCTGGCTCCAAAAAACTCTGGATCCAACTTACTTTTTCAATCCTGAAGTATTCAGTCAATACATTTTTCCCACAAGTTATTCTGTCGTCATTAGTTAAAGTCAACTCTTCTTCTCAGTGATCTGGTGGATTCTGGTGGAAGACTGAGAGGTGGGGTTAGTTTGATTGACAGGGTTTGGACTCCAATGAGACCAGAGCTGAACTCTGGTCTAATACACATTAGGCAGTGTCCTCAGGTTCAAGGGTCAGGCCCACCTCCTCACTTCATACAGTGTATGGATCCTGCCCAAAATTTTATCATCTGTTCTTTAGGTACTATCATCCATCCATCCATCCATCCATCCATCCATCCATCTTCTTCGGGGTCGGGTCACGGGGGCAGCAGCCTAAGGAGGGAAGCCCAGACTTCCCTCTTCCTGGCCACTTCAGCCAGCTCTTCCCGGGGGATCCTGAGGCGTTCCCAGGCCAGCCGAGAAACATGGTCTCTCCAGCCTGTCCTACGTCTTCCCTGGGGTCTCTTACCGGTGCCCTGAACACCTCACCAGGGAGGCATCCAGGAGGCATCCTAATAAGATGCCCAAGCATCTTTAGGTAGTATCTAAAGTACTACATTCTTTAGGTACAAACTTATCTTTTTAAAAAGACATAAAGATTTGCTTAATAGCTAAACCCATCTCTTCTTATCAGTGATGTGATGGTCCATCTCTGGGCAGGTGTCCAACAAGAACACCCTGATCTCATACACATTGAGCAGCATCCTACGGTTCAAGGGTCAGACCCGCCTCCTCACTCCTCCCTTCATATCCAAATATGGTCACTTCTGGCTCCAAACAACCAACATGGCGACATTCAAATCCTCCTGGCTTCAAAACACGACTCCACAAACCAACATCATGTCAGCTTTCTTTAAACAGTCTGTGGCTCCTGCTGTGATTTTCACCTTCAGACCTGAGACTAACAGACCGTACAGTAACCACCCTGCACAAGTTAACCGTTGTACCTGCTTCGGTCTTGCTGCTGAAGCCCGCAGCCTGTTTGAGAGCGGCGGCGGTGAGGGCCAGACCTCTGCTCTTCTTCAGACCGTGCTGCAGCACAGCTTCAAACTGGGCGCACAGACAGATCACCCTGCACACACAGACACAGGTTTCTATGATGAACAGTACACTGCTGCACTTTAAACTATCCTAGAAAAACTTTCACAAAATTACACTATATTCATGTTTCCTGAATATCATCACACTCCCCACTAAGAGATCCTTTATAAACTTTTGTTGGCTACGAGACAAAAATTAATTTATGCTCAAAAACTGGTGCTCAAAATGAGATCCGGGCAGCACAGGATATGAAACTTTGATCAAATAGTGCTCTCCGTCAGCACGAAGCACTTATGAAACAAGGTTACAACATAATTTTTCATACTTACCCAATATTTTCTTTTTTAACTTCATTAAAACAAGAACATTCTCACTGCTTTCTTTGATTTGATGAGAAATCCTGTGAAGCTCTCACACCCAAAAACATATTTATTTCATTTTGAAGTCATTTTGAAGTCTCCAAGCTGCTGCCAGACAGCCAGTGTGCAAACGTGGCTGAAGGTAAGACAAACTGGAGCTCTACATCCTCAACTGACCTGGAACTGCACAGGTACATGAAGAAACCACTCATGCTCCTCTCACCTGCTGTCTGAGTCTGTGGCAATCTCCTTTCTTCCTCCAAAGCGGATTTGGCACTGAAAAGATACGAGGGGAATGATAAAAGCTGCATATGAAACATTTCTTTTTTTCCACTGTTTGCCACATTTCAGGGCTTAAAGGCTCCACAGTGCAGCAGCCACAGGACAGATTTCTTTTACAGATATTGGTATAATGTAAAACCTGATGTCACCTGGTTTGTGGTGATGTGTTCAAAGAGGAAATAAAGGCACAACAGGAGCCTCGATTCAACACAGGTTTCTGTGAGATTGTCCAAATAATGCATGTTTTGTGTGGTGTTTGGAGAACTTTCCTTTTTTAAAGTTAAAAAACTTTCCTTTTTCTTCTTTTTTATTTTATTATTTCAAACTCACCCTGATACTCTACATGTAGTTTGATTTTCTCTTTCCCTGTGTATATTAAAAACATCACATTAAACTATATCTACCAGTGTAGCGTGTCCTTGCTAAGTGGTAAAAGCACAAAATATGACACTTTAATACCACCTCAGTCTCCTTTTTTATTTTATTCCTGTTGTATTTAATTCCACAAAATAGAAACTTGTAAAACCTGTTTATAAAAAATCTAGTTTTACTTCCTCTTGTGTGTTTTGGTGAAGGTAAAGAAGATAAAGGAACTAAAACATATTCAGACACCACAAACTTTGGCTGGTGTTTAAATGTCAGTTATCTTAATCCTACGGTGGCTCTGAGGGCAAATCACAGATCGAACAAGAAAAAAGACTCCTACTGGAAAAGGTATCTGCTGTGACAAGGAGAGAGCAGCCTGCACCTGTCAGGAAGACGGACAGGGCTCTCGTCCAATCAGCATCTAGATACGTGTCACAAGAGGAACTGACCTGTTCCAGCAGAAGTATTTTATCCTGTGTCTGTCTGACTTTTTCTTTTGAGTCTCTCTTTTTCTTGTGTGTCTTTCTTATTCTTGTCTGTCCCTCTTTTTTGTGTGTCTCTCTTATTCTTGTGCATCTATCTTGTTATTGTGCGTCTTTCTTTTTCTCGTGTCTCTCCTTCCTTGTGTGTTTTGTGATTTGCCGTTGTCATTTGTCCTCCAGGGCCACCATACCTTCAAGAGAAAGACGTCCCTCCAAACACTTCACACGCGCAACATGAACTGATTTCACAAACGCAGCTTTGTCCACATGGATTACATCAGTGATAATAATTTACAACAGTCATTCATCATCTCTTTGTTCCCTCATCATCTGTTTTTACCAGGTCCTACTGTCTTTATGTGACTCTGCTACTGTGCACAGCTGATTAAATGTAAAATATGTGAAAAAACTACATTTTTCATGTGAGACCCAACAAATTTTTCAGTGATGCTGTCTCTAACATAAAGCCAGAGACAACAGGTGACTCACCTGTTTGACAGCATCCAGCAGCCTCTCCAGGAGGTTCTGTCTCTTCGTATCACTCTGCTGAGTGCCTACAGAGACGACCACAGACAAACACTCACTGAACAACTGACTGACAGTAATACAGACACAGGTTTCTCATCATCGCTTGTTACTGTATTAATTATTCATGTCCGAGAGGAGAGGCAGGATGTGAACTAAAGTAGAAAGTAATGGTTCCTCTCAATCAGTGTAACTTTGATTTGTCTATAATGGACTTTTAATAATTGCTGTGGAACTGATTACATAACTTTCACAGTGGCTGACAATAAGTTTATTGTGAGAACATTACACTTGTAATAATATTATAAAGGTTTGATGTGGAGTTTTTGACTATTATTAGTGTTGTGAAGCAGAGTTTTACGTGAGGGACATATTTTGTGGACTGATGGTGGTCACACAGACCAGATTATGTCTCGGTGGAGGTTTGTACTCTCCGGGTGTTTTCTAGTTATGCTGGATTAAGATGCTCAGATACTTTTATTGTCATTGCATTTTACATACAACAAAATTCCATCATGCAACAGTCAGGCACAGTGTAGCAGCATATGTTGGTACGTCTAGCATAAGAAAATATTTAAAATGCACATTTATGTATATACTGCACAAGTAAATTGAATAAAATATGGAAAATCAAATGAATAAATAGAGAGTAGAACTATACTGAAGAGCAGTAGTACACTATTACAGCAGGATTGTAATGTATATTAAAGTGTATTTCATGTCAACAGCCTATTTCTCAGTTTTTGCATGTGTAGGAAAGGTTTTCTTTGGAGTTTAGCTTTTAGGAGTTTGTTTGTTTGTTTTTGCATCCCAGTCCAGCTTCTCATCCTTTAAAAACTTATCGACCAGGGGAATAATTCATTCATTCACAATCATTGGCTGTAGCTTTATTGACTCCATCCTACTTTTAATGTACAAGTATTGTGGACTGCCCACGTGTTTCCAAGGAATCCAGATCAGCAGCTCGTCATAACCTCACTTGTTTAACTCCAAGGTTACTCACATCCTGTAAAACTGGCTGTGTCAACGTGTTTCTTCAAAATAAAAGTCCCAGGTGTTTTCCAGGTAGTTTCCACAGTGATCCTGAGGAGCTTGTGGTTTGGTGATGGTGCACTTAACCATGCTTTGGATATATTTACATAAACACTGTTGATTCATATAATATATTGAAAGTAATGTGAATGTGCTCAGTTGCTTTTACTTTCACTGGAGTCAATGTCTGAATTCACCAAGGTGTAGATAACCAGGAGGTCATTAGTTGGATCATCATCAGTGTAGTTTCTACAGTTGTTAACAAATGTGCAGAAATCCCTGCCTCAGTGTTAGAAACTGTTGTGAAGTTGCTGAGCCTCCTCTCTCTCTCTCCCACGCGTGGTTTGCCGTGCAATGATTTTCTGGGTGAGTGACAAACAAGCAGCAACAGGACTCACCGTTCATCCTGACAGCCAAACTCCGGTAGCAGTGACACCCGAGCTAAACAGTTCACCATCGGTGTGATTCATCCAGAGGCTCAGGGGTGCACCGGGCTCATGCTGCCTCCGTGGCCGAGCTGGATCCACCCAACCGCGGCGTGAGGGACCGATGCTCAGTCGGTGAACAGCGAGGCCTGCCGGGGAGCCGCTGGGGCTGAGAGTCTGCCACTTTCACACATGTAGGAGTTGTACACAGACTGACACACAGACAAACTGCACCGGGCACAGGTCGGAGTAGAGTTTGTGAACACTTCAGTGTCCTGTGCACTGTGTTAGTGCCCCGTGTGTACACAGAAATCAGGAGTTTTCAGCTCAGAGACTGTGACACTGCGAAAAAAGGGAAGCGCAGCACTGACAGAGCGGTGAGCAGGTCACATGACCAAACACTCAGCGTCATATGACACCAGAGGGCTGATGGGAGTTGTAGTCTTTGTTGGAAGAAGACGCTCTGGTGCTTTCACTGAACAGAATAGAATATAATAGGATAGAATAGAATGATACATCTTTATTTATTTATTTGAAATATCACATTAATTGATTAAGGAATATAATATAAAAGCTAGAAAATAAACATACAAAAAGATTCAAGATTCAAAGAGTTTATTGTAAGGAAACATGTTTCCCTGTAAAATAAAATGCCAATGAAAATCTAAGTGTTATATAGCTATGATAAAAATGCAAAATAAAGGCAATTTTAAAAGGCAGAAAGTGAAAAATACAGTAGAAATATAGATTATGCTAAAATATAGCCTAACTATGCAGGTAAAATGGAGCTATAAATTAAACCATGTATATATTTGTGCAAAGTGATGTGCAACAACAGCTGTATGTGCAATATCAGCAACGAGTGTGTAATTACACCAATGCAAACTGAAAAATGTAAACATGTCATGTAGCTAATTACATGAAGTCGTATGTATTGAAAATGAAATGAAAAAGGAATAAATATGTATGAATATATACTCTGGGGAATAGGAAAATAAATAAATATCTATGTCCTCGGGGGAAAAATATTTACATCTAGAAAAATGTTGTACAGTTTATTAGTGTAGAGGTTATTTGATGTTTGTTTTTTTTTTATGGGAAATTGTTTCATATATTTATTGCACTAAGCATAGGCAGATACAGTGAGCTGTTCACCGGGTGAGGTGTGGTGGTGGTGGTGCCCCCTCTCCTCCTTCATGTCCTGGGATATGAGTCTCACAGCAACAGGGTAGAAGCTTTGATGGAAACAGGTCTGTTGTTGTGACGCTCACAGGACTGTTGTGTCTCAGGTTGTAGCCTGAGTCCCTCCTGAACAGAGTGTGAGCTGGGTGGTGTTTGTCTCTCAGGATGCTCTCTGCTTTTCTCCTGCAGCACTGTGTACACAGGGTGTCCATGGAGAGGAGGTCAGAGCTGATGGTCCTCTCTGTCGTCTCTATGACTCGCAGAAGTGATTTCCTCTCAGCCAGTGTGGTGTTTTTAAACCACACGGTGATGCCACTGGTGACGATGTTTTCAATGAGACCTCTGTGGACCTGGGTGAGGAGCTGGTGTCTGAGTCAGGCCTTCCTCAGCAGCCTGATGTAGTACTACTTCTGCTGAGCATTTTTCACCTACAAATGAGCAGGATTAAAACATGAAAATAGATACAATAGATTACATATAATTAGCCTTTAAGTGTCTGTATATTTTGCGTTATTGCTAAACAGGGAACCAGTGTTAACAAAGCCTTAAGTTATATTTATATAATTTTTTCTATATATTTAGATTCTTGTGTTTTTGCACTAGTTGCTGCCTGGTAAATTATCTGTCTGGTAATTATCTGTCCTTGCACTGTGAAACAAGAAGTATTTCACAACGTAGCATGTAATGTTTGTATCTTGCATTTTGAATTTTTATTTAAAAAGAGATGTTTTTAGTGCTGATGAAATTTTGTTTTCACAATATTTCTTAAATTAGTTTCTTGCACAAATCAGTGGAATAATGCTATTATCAACTGATCACTGATCAGCTGTTTTATTGTCCCTATTTAAAAGAGTCAGTGCCGCCAATTAAGATAATGTTCATATGTTATGATAACTATTCATATAAAGAGCAATGAGTAAGTGTCTAATACCATCAGTGGTGTTGTTGTTGATGAGCCTTTGTAAACTAAATAAACAGTATTTGCTTTATGAAATAGTTATGGAACAATACACCCAGATAGTTTAGCCGTCCAGCTTTGTGCATAATACATGATTACAGCTCCAGTAGCAACAGATGCAGGATGAGATTTACCTGAGGAAGGATGTGAGGATAAAATGGGATTTTAACCTGGTAATTGGACCTTTTTTAACAGAACAGCCATATTAGGCCGAAATTACTATTCAAAGCCAATTGTTTTTATTTATCTTCAAACATGCCTGGAGGGGATCCTTAAGCTAATAACACACAAATATGATCTCTTACAAGTAAATTATGAATCTGAACACACTCATTAAACATCCCTGATACTGGAGGTGGGAATAAGGATATTATCTCTAATGGGGCATTTTTTTCTATCATGGTCATTGTTGTGTCACAAGCACAGACACAAGCATATGGTGAGACTTGCCGTCCAGTAGTCCAGTATGAATTATATATTTTTGTGGTGCAAAAAGAAAGGAACAAGATGATTATTTAATGTGACTTCAAGGTTAAGTTTCAATAGAAAAAAATATTAAAATAAAATACAAACATTCTTTAAATTCCTCACATGTTTTGGTGAACTTCATCTGTGAGATCAGTGATACAATAGAGGTCAAAAAGTTTAAAAGTACCTTCATACATGCATACAAATGAAGTAAAAGCTGTCCATTTATCCCTGTGGCTGTGTTTACTACATTTCCACTACAGCGTTTTTATAAATAACAGCAACTACAAATGTTCTGGCCACAGATCGTTCAGATAAAATTACATCTCTGTACAACAATTCTCCCATTATACTCACCGCAGCTTAACTATTTAGAAATCTGTGACTCATCAAACATGACTGATAACACAAATAGTGAGTGGTGAGAAAGCAGAGATCACAGTTATAGTGTGCAAAGTTTACATCTTATCAGTGAGATACCAGCATGTGGATCTTATCTAGATGAGACTTTAATGTTGTCTAATCATTACCAGTGTCTGTTAGAAAATCAAAGACAGAATCTCCAATGGATGAACAAAGGAAACAAATGTAAAGATCCAGTCTGTTGGTGTCAATTACTGTCCATTAGTTCATATGGACAATGTCTCTCTCATCGGTTCCTTGGCTGAGGAGGCCATGCTGCTGTCATAGATAGTAGAGAGTGACACATCTGTACCCGTGTTTGAGGATCTGTAGTTGTCCTCTCTGGCGGGTCTGCCAGTCTTTCTGAAGGAGTTCCTGATCCCGTTGGACAGGCGGTCGGACACACGCCTCACGACCCGGCTGAGTCTCCTGTTCTTCAGCTTGATCAGGCCCACGTCGTCCTCCAGCTCCTCAGGTGGCACGTCGATGTTCCCCGAGTACCAGAACACCCACCAGATCAGGCTGAGGAAGATGATGATGGCCCCGGCGTAGATGAACAAATCGTGGATGATGAGCCCTCCAAACACCCCCACCATCATGATGAACACGCCGAGTATGTCGTGGGCCACCGCGAACCAGAAAGAGCACTTGCAGCGACCGACTCCATCGTACCTCCTCTCCATGACCGGCTCCACCTGCACAGATGTGGACATGATGGTGGTGCAGATCAGGTGCAGTTAATCCAGATGTGGAATCAGCTCCAAAGCAGCAGGTGAAGTATCTGCAGGACGGTCGAGAGGAATCCTCACTTACTGAGAGAAACACATGAAGCAGCCCGCAGTCACACTGGTCAAAGTACAATGTACACAAGCGGTTATCAGCAGAGAGACACACCAGCCTGACTGTATTGGATGTTGCAGAGGAAATAGTTGCATCATCACTGACATAAACAACACTTTCACACCAGTCTTTTCTATCTTCGACTCCTCAAACCCCCCGACTGCATCGTTTCCTCCTCTGCTTCTCCTTCAGTATGGGGATCCACACCAGCCCCACCACCACAAACATGAGGCCTATCGACAGGCAGGCCGATGCCACAGAGTGGGACGCCTCGGTCACCCCCAGGGACTGGAGCAGGAAGAGGAGAGCGCCTGCAGCAGACATCAGGGTCCCCATCACCATCACAATGATGGGTTTGTGGAGGTAGGCCCGGTCTGGGGTCGCCCCCGCAGCTGCTGACTGTGGGTCTGGACACAGGCTCCCAGAATCATCTGGAAATGAAGCTCCTCCGAGTACTTCCATGGTGAAAATGTCTGTTAACACTTTGTTCCTCCCGCTCCGAGAACCTTTAAAGAACCAATAATGGAAACGCCGGCAGGAATAATTCAGTCGTGAGCTGGCCTTCCTGTCTGTGTGGAAACCAACAGAGGATGCAGCCACCTCCCCAACAGTCACATGAAGGAGCTGTGTCTGTGTATGATGCATCACTCACTGTCCTGCCCACTAACCTGTGAACATACTGTAATTCCAGATGGTCCCCCCACACCCACACAGCTGACACACCCAGCCCACCTGCTGACAACAGTATATTGGCTGATTGCTTAGGGGTCATCCGCAAAACAAACATATTTAACAATAATAATAATAATAATTAATTAATTAATGTCCCAGATCGGTTGCTGTGTAGAATATACCACATGCTTGGAAGTGTTGTGAAGATGCAAAGCCTCACATACTAGATGTACATGTGCTTACAGAGTATTATTACAGGCAGCAGCTGCACAAGCAGGAGTATTAACAATAGAGATGTTACCTGATACAGCTGGCAGCTTCACAAACACAGATCTGATGGCTGCACCCACCACAAGCAAACAGCTCTCGAGGTTAAAACACAGAAGTTGTACCAACAGTTTTACAATTATAACAATGCTAATACTGGGATCCTGTGGTAAAGGCTTTTTTTTACTATCAACAATTTTAAAAGTGCATTACAGGTTTCAGATGTTGCCAAATGTCAACATTACCACTGCAACTATCATAATTTTTAATTGATTTGTCAAGAATATTAAAAACAATTGAGGTTTTAAAGTCTACAGGTGGATAATTTTCAGCTTTTGAACTTAATTCCCAACAAAAACATAAATCAACTTTCAAAACAGTTGCCTATATTTATATTTCCTGCCATTAGGTTGCAGCTCTAAATGATATAAAATGAGGGAGGTAGTGTAAATATTCATACATCAGCTTAAACCCACAAATATCTGACTCTTTTCACACTGACAAAGGATTAGTCATTTGAAACTTTGTGCTTCTGCTTCAAATTAGTGAAACTATTCAGTGTGAACATAAAGGTTCCTTTCCCTTTAAAGTCATGATGTGAGTTTAACCTCAGAAAATGATTTCCTCCAACATCTAAAAACACCAGGGTGTAAGCGACAACACCTTGAGGTATTTGTGTGAATCGTGATGATTGATCATCAGATTATGCGTAATTCTCTTAAGAAAGTTCATACTGAACAAGTCAGAAGGAAAATACTGTTTTCTTATGTTGAGACATTACTTCATGAAGCATTTATCTCTGAATATATAGTGATCCAATCAAAAAGAAGCAACCAAAGCAGGAACAAACCACCACTGTATATATGAATACTCACTGGGCCTGAGCTCTGATACTGTACAGTGACTTATTTATACACCCAAATGAAACACCCATTGTCATCATTAGTTCCAGTTCCTGTGTAACTAATGTTCATTCTCCTTGTTTCACTCACAGAACACAACTGAGCCACAGATACTGTCAGATAACAAACTTTATAATATGTATGAATCAAAAAAGACAAACAGACCATTTTATAAACAATCTGATCCTGTGAACTGTGTCCAGTGTCCATGTTTGAGAAGCTGATGTAGAAAGATGCTCCACAGAGGGAATCACTTCTTTTTAGGCACTTTTCTCTTTACTTTGGAGTCTGCTGTCTTCTTGGTCAGTTTGTTCTGAGGTTTTGCTCCTTTCTTCACCGCAGCAGGTTTCGGTGCTTTCTTCAGCTGCTTCTTCTTGGATGGCTTCTAAAGAAAAAGAGGAAATCCACTGATTGAAACACAGAACTTCCTCAATTGTGTTTAATAGTCAGTTGGAACATTTAAAAGGCAGTTAAGAGTGTTTAACTCTGGCAGCTGTGAGTAGTACAGACCTCCAGTTTAGGCTTTTTGCTTGGCGTTTCTATGGGAACCAGCTGTGGGATTTCTTCCTCCTCTTCCTCATCCTCCGCCGCCTTCTTCTTCTTCTTCTTCTTCTTCTCCTCTCCCTTTCCCTCTGCAGTAGGATCTTCCTGCTTCGTGTCCTTGTTCTTCTTTGACTGAAATTCACAAACAACAGGAGCTGGTTATTTTACAGATTCTTTAAATGAACCTTGGTCATGCAGAAGACGATTATGTGACCTCACCTTGTTTTTGGAAACCTGCTTTTCCTCCAGCACACTGATATGGTTCAGGTCTGAGGTGTAGATGGGCAGGGCCACTGACGTTTGACTCTTTAAATGAATGAGCTTCACCACTGGTCCTTTCTGTAAATGGTAATAAAATTAGAGATGTAAGGACTTGATTTATAAAAACTAAAAGTTCAAGGTTCCTTGATCTTACTGTTGTTATAATAACTTTAGATTTTGGACAAAACACATTGAATGATGTCAAATTGAATGATGTCTCTGCTACAAAGTATGAGATAATATTTCTCTTCACTGTGGTACATATACAGCAGACATGACACATACAATAACTGCTTCTACTACAAACTACTAGACCCAAGCTGCTGAAACTGCGCCGCCATCTTGAAAATTATATTAAAAATTTCATAAACTCAGAAGAATAAACCCAATTCTAACTTTTCCATAAATCTAAACTACACATCCTAAAGCAAGATGGAAAAAATTGAGCAAGAATTTCAACTAACACAACCGGGTTAGTTATATATTATTTTACTGACAAAGATCAAAGAGTTAAACTGAAGCAACTGTAATGAAAACACGTTAATTCTCTGAATTACCAAACTCACCATACGCAGTTTGGTCACCACTGTTTGAACGGCAGCTTGGATGTTTTCCGTCACCTCATCTGCAGTCATCCCGGAGTGGGCGACACGAGCCATACTGCAAGATAACACAAGGTTACTACAAGAAACTCAAAGGTGACGCAGCATCTGTGCAACAAGGATTTTCTTGTTTAACGTGAACCTGCTGATATATCGTGTGTCAAAGTTGTAGAGACAGGCTCCACCAATAAGGAGGTCCATCTGGATTTACATTGAATCTCTATGGCACCAACGTCACCCGTATCAAACAGACAGAATCGACAGGGCTGTAGTGAGGTGCTGAACATTTTCTTTCAAGTAATATTTATTTCTCTCCCAGTAGAGTCAACTTTCATCACGGTCTATTTTTCTGCAGGAGGAAGCAGAGGAAACTGCTGCTGGTTCTGTTTATAATGGAAACAAGAGCAGTCAAGTAAATCTCACCAGCAGCAGCCCTTGCTGGTCACCTTCAGGTTGGTGCCCTGGATGGCTCTCTCGATGTCTCTGGCCAGATGTTTACTCTGCAGGTTCACACACAGCGGCTCTCTGGCAAAGGCAGAAACAGCGTGAGAACACAGTCACTGCAACTATAGATCAATCCACCAGAACGATGAAAATGTACACACTATAAATTTTTTGCAGTTTGGGTTTTTTCCCCAGGGGAAAAATAATATTGTTTAACATTCAATTTCACATTTTCCGTTGCTTTTAACAACATTTTTTTTGCATACAAAACAGCTACCCTGTCAAACATTATTGTGAATCCCCCACAGTGACCTAGTGGAGCAGCACAAGGGAATACTGAACTTGTAATAAAATCTCGGTCAACAGAAAACAACCTTTATGGCAATAACACAAACATGCTGGTTCTTACTTTTTCCTCTCATAGAAATGTCTCCCGAGGTGCGATGGCAGCAGGCGACGGACACGGTCATCAGAGAGGAACATGTCAAAGTTTCCCAGGAGGCGGCGCTTGGCCTCATATGGTTTGTACTCCGTCTTCAGGACCTTGAATGGTATGATCTGCCAAAAACACATCGTAGTTGTGTTCAGCATTTAGGGGTGAGATCTTTATGCAGACCCAAAACCTTTTGTTTGGTAGACAGAGCATTTACTTAAACAAAATAGTCTGTTATCAATCTGCAGCTGTTCATGCAAGAATGATACTGTCAGTGCCCCACGACAAGTAGGTACCTCAGATACGTTTTTGACACCCCTCTCATCCAGCAGCTTCTTATAAAACCTCTGAGTCTGCTCTGAGGTCATTTTGGGCTCATCTCTGGTAAAGAGACAAATCTCCTCTGTGTCAGGCCGCTGGCCATGGGGCAGGGGACTGGGAATGGAACAAGAGAAAACACAAGACAATGTGAATGATTAGATATGAGAAAACAACTGCTACAGAGGGATTACAGGTCAGGGCAGTTTAAAAGACTCACATGCGGATTGTCTGTGCCTGTTTAGGAACCTTCCACAGGGTGAAGAGCAGGCTGATCTGCTGAGTCTCGTCCAGGAACAGGGAGTCCCCAGTGGCCTTGGTTTTGAGGAATGCCTGCAAGGCTTGTACGGCCTTCTTCACCTGTCAGACACCAGCGACAATACAAACACGTCGTTTAACTTTCACGAAATCAAACATTCTGACGGTTCCGCTGTGAATTAGCTTCGTGGCTAAACACGCAAACACTGTGGCTAGTGGCTAGCCTGTTCTAGCTGTCCATGCATAATAATAAAAACATTTATTACACTCAGTACAGCTTCTAGTAACATACATACTACCTATAAAGTATTTTTATATATTACAGCAAGCTAAGAGAAACATTTACCTGCACCCGATCTAACGCAAGGTCTGTGTTTTCAGCCATGCTGTCTGCTTCACGTGTACACCGCAGCCACGCATGCGCAATTCTAACATTCTACATCACGTGATACAAACTTGAAAACTTTATTTGTACGAGACTTCTGAGCATTTTCTTGGCTGAGAAAGGCTGGAAATGAATTGTTTGAAATGTTTATATCCTTCTTTTAAACTCAATTTAATATGAAAAGGTTGAAATTTTACAAAATATAAATTACAATAAAATAAAAATGTAGTGGAATTCAAAATGGGTTAAAAAAAGTGCATTGTTGTGAAAATAATGGCTACATTTAGCTAAATACATACAATCTATGACTAAATAGCAATTGTACTTTTGTTGTTTGTTTGTTTTTTTAAAAACTATGTATAGATAACAGTATGAAGTATTTTGGTGTTTACCATTCAGAAATATATTTTCTAATATTCAGACATGCAAAACATCCCCATTGTGAATAAGTACCAGAAATAAAACAAATACACTTTTCTGTTACAGCTTGATCATTTATTTTCAGTCTAGATTATTTAACAGCTGTGTGTGTCTGTCTGTGTGAGTGTGTTTATCCTTGGTTCATCAGAGTAGTATGTGAGCTCAATCCAATTAAACCATCTCATGTGGAGAGAGACCAAACTAAAAAAGAAACATTTTGGTACAGCAATCCTTAAAACCAAATAAAATGTCCACTGGATTCTGAATCCCGCTCTTTAAAAAAGAAAAGGGAGATGCACTTTGCAAATCATAATTACAGGCTAACTCTGGTCTGTTGGAGGATATGAAATCATTCGGAAGGTTTTGTCTGTTTTATTATTCTTCCCCAAACTCATCAACACTGCATCCATCTCCATTCTAAAAACAAATGGCGTGGCCAGCCGACAGCACGGTTAGCCCTGGGAGTACAGAAGGGGGGTGGGTGGGGGAGGGGCATGTAGCTACATTAGTGGCATAGCTGAGCTCTCAATATGAGAAAGCTGACACACTGGACTTGGTCTCTCTTTTCATATTGTTCATAAAAACTGATTCAGTCTTGTTTTCTTCATTTTGACGTGATTTTTTTTCCCTCCTCCTTCTTCCCTCCTTTTTGTCGTTCACCTCTTCAGCATAGTTGTGTGTAAAGAGAGAGTAGCTGTTTGGGTCGGCTCTAGCAGCGTTTCTCCTCTGGTAACGAGTGGAAGAACTCCATGCATGCTGCCGTCGCTGCATTTAGTCCTTTTCTGGCACCAGCTTCAGCACTTTGCCAATGGCGATAGTTTTGCCTGATGGTACAAAGAGAAGTGGAGGTTAAAATGGTGATTCAGGACTTTTTTCTATCAAGTAATTAAAATAATACTTAAACCTGGAGGGCAGGACGTTCATGATATAAACGTAAAAAACACTCCCCTAGGGTGTAATCCAGCTGTACTGACGCTACAGACTGAACACCGTTGCCCTGTCGTTGTGACATAGCAACAATATCTTGTTGTTTTTACAATCTGGTGACATTCTCAGTTTAATGCCACCCCAAAGTTAAAGATGTTGGTTGTTGCCTCCCCAGTCCTGAGACACTGGTCAATGCTCTTCAATAAAAATGTCCCCTCCCTCCACCAATTCTTGTAAAACACAGCTGCAGTATCCCAGTGGTTGGCAGAAGACTTAATGATTGACAGGTTGAAGTTGGTGTTACTGCTGTAATCCTGTTTACATCACCCAGGGGGCATTAGTTACCCAGATGCACCATGTAAACAGTCAGTAAGTGAGTGAAACTTTACAGATGGACAGTGGACGGTCCAGAGGGGACAGTGAGGACACCTGCAGTACCAGGTCTAGTGGCAGCTGACTCTCATGACATCAGTCGCAGTCTCACACGGTGATCATGGGTGGTGTCGCTTTGTTTTGTTTTGGGTTTTTTTTTAAGAAAGGTATTGGACTTGTAAAAAGTATGGGGCCCCATTCATGAACTAAACAAATGTAATGTTACAGCCGGCCTATATTTCCCATCATGCATTGTGCTGAACTAGTAGTATGTTAACTTTGGTCCGAAAGTTGGATGGGGTTTCATTTTGGGGATTATTTGTCATTTGTTTGGTGGTGAGTTAACATGATGAACCCACTGAACAAAACCAGTCATAAGTCACTGCGTACCAGTCAGCTCCTGCATGTCCCTGACAAGTACACAAAGTGGAGCCAATAAAACTAACATGACCCCCCCCAGTCGTGACCTGAACTTGATTGGTCTCACAGAGCTGAAGAGGAAAGCACATCAACAGTGTTTGCATGATTACTCTCACTGCCACAAGAGGGAGACAAAAACTCCACACCCACAGTGTCCTCACCTTCATCTCGCAGCGTGAATCGTCCCATCTGAGGGAAGTCTTTGAAGGTCTCTAAGCAGATGACTCCTGCTGCTCGGAGCCGGGCGATGCACACCTGATCCTGCTTCACGAAGCGGGGTCGTGTTTTGCTTTTCTCCCCCGTCTTCTTGTCCACCAGGCAGATTAAGGCCTGTGATCACAAGGTAAAGTCCAGTCAGACCAGGAGGGAGACAATCATCGACCAACTGACCGAGCAAATACAATCAATAATATATATAGTGTGATAATGTAAATGTTTCAGCAGCAGCTTTAGCAGCGGAGTAGTGACTCACTGTGATTTGCACTTCTTCAATGCAGGTGTGGATGTGAAGGACTGCATTGTAACCAGGACAAATGATTGATTTGTGCTCGATGATGACGATCTGAAATCAAAGCATGGACATTTCAGACATTTATCTTAAAACTCAGAAATAATCATTGGCTCAAAATAATTTCCTCTGCTTGTGATGGTGTTAATACAAAACAGTGCAGTTTGAGAGCATGTGTGTGATCAGTTTCAATGAATATCTTGGTTTATATTTTTTATAAACTCTTTTATTTTGAAGGTGAAAATCTTTGGTATTTCACAAGGAACAACCAAAGAGTAGAAATGCATGAAGCACAAAAAGAGGTATTTGTTTTCTTACTTTTGTCCTCAGAGGTTGTAAACCTCTCATTACAGAGTATTTGAACAAAGCAGGTTATTTTGTGAACAAATATTTAGTGACTGTTCTTCATCTCTGCCCATTTAGCTCAAATCAATCTCGATGATAAAATGTGTTTGTTGGAAAAATGGCTCCATTCATTTGCAACAAATCAAAACACAATAATGCATCAAACTGACTATTAACAGCGACTCTGTAAATGTCTGGGCTGAAAAAATGGAGCAACAACCATCCCGCCCACAAAGACCCTGCCTGGACAAACCTTAACCCTAATCCTGTGCTGCTGTTGCTATGCCAACCTGCAAAAGGATGCACTTAGTTTTGTGTTTTATTTTAGAGCACAGCACAGAGACACCAGGAGATTAAATACATACACACACATGTGGTGGGGGGTTTATTTATCAGCCTGTAGTTGCATGAACCTTCAACTTTATTCAGAAATCTCCTCATAGCTAATCAAAGTGGACGCCAGCGGGTGTTTACCTGCGCATCAAAGGTGCGACCGGAGTGGCAGAGGTTGTCGGGGCTGCAGAGGATAAACCCAGGGAGGATTTCTTCCTCCTCTATGCCCTTCAGCCTCAGCTTCAGGTTCTCCCCGGGACTTGCATCGTCTGTTTCCACGTCATCGCTCAGCAAGCTCAGTACCTCCACTGTGTGCTGCAACACACACACACACAAACACAGATATTTGTGAGTGTTGTAAATAAGACAAAATTTGATACATGACTCGCACTGGAAGTGAAACTGCATGATTGTGGTTTTTACAGGATTTTCTTTCAGTCCAGGCTGCAGCACACTGAAAACAAGAATGAGGGCTGTGAGTTATTTCAAGTCACACTTACCCCTTTTCCACCGAGCTGGTTCCAGTGCTAGTTCAGAGCAGTGCCTGACTTAGCACCAGTTCTTTGTGTTTCTTTGGCTTCAGGTGCTAAACACTGCAAACACCAACTCTTTGCTGGACCAGAGCTAAGCACAGAGTGCATCAGGGGCTGGGGGCGGGGTTATCACGACCGACAAGCAACAGTGGAAACACAGAACCACCATTTTTAAAATAACAGCTAGTGAGTAGTGTAGTAGAGAAGTGAAATCAACATGGATGGTAAATAAAAACAGCAATGGTCTGAGGAGGAGACCCAGAGTTTGCTGGCTCTGTGGTCTTCTACCTAAGTCCAGGGAAAGTTAGGGAGCCTCTCGGACCCAGCTGGTAGTGGGAGGTGGCTACAGCTGGATATGAGCAGAGTCTCGACCAGCTCCTTAATAAACTGTAAAAACTCAACAAAGACTACAGGGGCCATAAAAAAGAGCTAGGACACAGCGGCAGTGGTCGGCTGAAAAAGACTAAAACGGTGACATATGCAATGACGTACTGACATTTTACGGTGACGCAATGACGTCGCTCCAACTCAGCTCCTTGCCAATGGAAAAGCAAACCGGTTCTTAGGAGGAACAACATTTGAACCAACTAAACACCAGCTCTAGCACCTGGTTCTTCTTGGTGGAAAAGGAGTATCTGAGGAGAGCTCACCCTGTTCGGCATCATGACCAGCTGCTGGGCTTTACTGATGGATCCAGACTCCAGCTTCCCGAGGATGACTGTCCCCATATCCTGCAAACACGCACACAAGGAAATCCAGTGTTAGCCATCAGAAGCTCTGCAGTATATTGTCGCTGTCCAGTAAAACTGCAGAAACATCTGAAGTAGACATAGTTATAAAACTGCATTGACATGTTGGAGACACATCAGAACAAACAAATATTAACAGGCTGGTGAGTGATGACTGTTGTGTTACCACACCACTGTCCTTTGTTTTATAAACTCAATATTCATTAGAACCACATACTTGACTGGTTAATTTAAATGCTTTGGTTCCACTGAGTATGTTTGCAACTGGCAGTCAACAACATTCAGTCGGTGAGTACGTCCCACTCAAAGGGAAAAAAAAAAAACCTCCCTCACACTGTGGAGATCGGGCCGAACACACAGTTGTAACACAAGCCTCAAGAAAACATTTGGAAGAGAATTCACTACAATCCTGTCCTGTCATATGCACACGTTAAAGGAGCAGTTCCCCATTTTGTAAATATACACTTTCACTTTCTCACCAAGAGCGAGATGAGGAGATAAAAGCTACAGTAGGTTCTTGTTGTGAGTTTGTCAGGTGACCAGTGAAGATTTGAGGAAGTCACTGTGCCACAACTTAAAAACATAATGTGGATTTTTACACTGCAGCTAAACAAGATGTGCAGCTTGGTGGATTCGTCACCTTAGAACGAGGCAGCGCTTAATAAACTATACTGTCATAAATGTGTTGGAGAACAGCTGCATGGATCACTGAGGTCACAGTCATAGTTAGGTTTTCATCTGCACTGGTTTATTTTTTAGCATCTTTCTGGAAAAACTTATTAACAAGCTTGGTGAATTTGTGTTGAGAGATAGAAGAAAGATCGGACATTACTCAAGGAATAAATAATTAAATTTTATGGTAAGAAGATGAGATCCTGTCCAAAGCAATCCCTATCTACACACCAAGTGAATGCAAAGAAGCATATAGACGCAGCTTCACATTCACAGCAGTTGGAAAATTTGCATCATGTGGTATCGCAAAAATCAAACAGCGTTGAGATTCCCTGATGAGCTCATCGTCTCTGTCCGTCCAGAAGTTTGTGTCACGAATTTGTCTCTGGGACTCTCACAACAGGTAAAATGCAGCAAAATTTGCAATCTCCGTACAACGTGTTTTCTGGAAGCAGTACTCCTATTGGCTGTTGAGGGAAAATATCAGTCCAGCGGCCGTGTTCACGCAAGTACCGTATTTTCTGGACTGTAAGCCGCTACTTTTTTCTGACGCTTTGACCTTAAACACCCGTGTGGCTCATGCATCGGCGGCACAAAGCTTGTTGGCTTTTTACAAGTTAGCAAGCTCCGTGCCGCCGATACATTTAGCCTCGTCACATCAGACCCGGTCAGAGTGGACCACATGAAACTGTTCGAATAAATTCAATAGTGGCTTATAGACAGGTGGGCTCAATAGTCCGGAAAATACGGTATATATATATATATAATGTTGTTGTAAAGAAAAAAAAGTGTTTCTGCAAAAACAAACTACTTCTCTCAAACCAAACATTTCATTATTACTCTATTTTTTTAATATATTTTTCTTCACAAAAGTTTAATTGTCTGCTCGCTTGCAGACAACGTTCACATTGTTTGCATGATAAACTAACCTGTCAAGTTACAGTTCAGTCAATTAAATGATTTATTTATTCTCAGTATAAAATCACATCAGGTGAAGGTTTGATTTGCTCTGTTGGACGAGGAGAAACTCCAACACACATGTCAACATCGTTAATAATTCAGAACTGGACTTCTGTTTTTAAACATTTAAATGTGACTGTAACAAGGTTAATGCAGTGACGTCATGTTTAACAAGTGAATTATATGTGTAGTATATTTGCAGAAAATCTGGCATGTGAGGCCTCTAAGTCATTGTATTGAACCTTTGACACTCAGCTTCTGTTCCTATACCTTCATTTTTGTGGCTATAAACTGTGTATCTCATGTTCACCTGTTTTCTTTAATCACCGTGTTGCACAGTGAGGTAAGCTGCATTTTAATACCATCTTATATATTTCTCTTTTTTTATGGTAGAAGGATGAGAAAACTAAGAATTTCATTGCATGGTGTAACCATTGTTTTTACCATGCACATGACAAATTGTTGTATCTTTTTCCAGGGTTTTTAGCCAAAACTTTTATGCATTATGTTAAAACAAGTCTGTACTGTTTAATTTGTGTAGGAGCAAAAAGTGAAGGCATACATTTCTGGAGGATTTGTCAACTGGGAGCACCTCCAAAGAGCTTCTGGTCTGGTCCTTTTCATCAACAAAACACATCGCAGAGAAAACCAGCCTCCACAAAGTGAAGTGTTTAACTCCCCTGAGCTGCCTGTGTGTCACCTGCAAGTAAAACATCTGAATAAATCAGCTCTTCAGGATGCCTGGAGCGAGAGACGGTGCTCAGGTGATCTGAGGTGAACAGGTGCTGCTCTAAAGGCCGAAGCTGCTCACATCAAATATTTGATTTTGGATTTTCTTCATCCGGGTCTTTGTGGTTTTGTGTGTTTGTGTGTGAGATGTGCCTACCTCTCTGTGATTGTTGGTACTCCTTCTTCTTCTTCTTACTGATCCTGTCCAGGTGGATCTGATACGCCACCCCCGCGATCACCATGGCCCCGACCACGACGCACAGCCCTGTGCTGAACATCCACATGGCCTCTGATGCTCGACCCACCACGGGGCCACCAGGAGCTCCATCTGAGCACCAACAGAGAAACCAGACATCAGAGACATGCAGTCTGAGGTGTGTCTGTCTGTCTGAGGGCCTGACCGGGCTCGAATGCACCACTCACAGCTTGTAGATGTCAACGTCTCGTTCATGGACTGATTCTCTACGACGCATGACACACTGGAGTCTTTGGAAATGTTGACCGTCAGGTGGCTGGTGATGTTGTAGAGGTGGGAGTCTGGGAGTGGTGCTGTCAGGGTCCTCACCGAGCCCTCAGGGGGCTCCTCTGTGTCGTTGATGAGCCAGTAAACTGCAGGCAGAGGATAACCACCGCTGGAGTGGCAGAGGAAGGCTGTCTCTCCGCCCTGCGCTGCCTCTCCCCTCTGCACCAGTGGGGAGCTGAACCTGGCTGCAAACAACCACCAAAGACAGATGTTAGTTCCTTTGAATCTCCTCGGGATATCTGTCATGCATTTTG
Source organism: Pseudochromis fuscus (assembly GCA_900323345.1). Classification (NCBI taxonomy): domain Eukaryota; kingdom Metazoa; phylum Chordata; class Actinopteri; family Pseudochromidae; genus Pseudochromis; species Pseudochromis fuscus. The sequence continues at coordinate 51,298 of OOFC01051071.1, forward strand.
GAACCAACCTGCTATCCGGAGGCACACCGTGCACAGCGGGCGACTTTGATTCTCCCCTGAAATGATGTACAGGCTATAATACATGTTGTCCTCCGTGGGATCTGCTGCTGGCAGCTCCAAGGAGAAGTTTCCAGTCTGTGCAGCGTCAGCGGAGACTGTGGCACTGTTACTGCTCCACATGGTCACACTTCCATCCGCTTCCCACTCTGATCTGAACACCACTTCATCACCTCTCCTCCACTCAATAGAAATGTTCATCAAGGTCAGGAGGTCAGGGTAGGAGCAGGGCAGCGACACCGGCCGACCCACGATGCCCAGAACGCAGTTATCCTCTGTGGAGAAAGAACACGTGTGAACCCCTGTGTTTTCAGGGCTACCTCAGTGTGTGCTGACAGTCCTCTTACCCAGAGAGGCGCACCAACACAGAAGGCTGAGCAGCAGTCCCGCGCGCCACAGAGCCACCGCCACGGTCCGCTGAGGACACATTTGCGCACAAAAACCCGGAAAACAACTACAATATAATTTTAATTTAGAAAACCAACACACGTCCATTCCTCCGTGAGTCACCGGCCCGTCTAACTTCACTTCCTCGTCTTCTGCTCGTCTTACGCACACCTTTCCTCACTCTGAAGGCATTCATCATTAGTCATGCTGCGGCTTGTTGTGCCATACCTGATCCCTCTCTTATCTTTCTTAACTCTTCTCTGATTTAAAATGAGCAGAAACACCGCCGACGGATCCAGAAAGAAATCTATTCCCACGCAGAATGAGCGCAAAACAAACTCAGAGTCTCTTGCTGAAGATGCGGTTTGGAGGCATTGTGCGGAGATTGGTCCGACCTGTTCGACTTCTTTTCAGGTCACACACACTCACACTCACTCACACACACCCACATATCGTGATGTAGGAAGCGTGATGGCACCACACATTAAAAAAAAAAAAAAAAAAAAAAGGCTACATCATCTGTAGGAGAAAGCAGCTTCAAAACTCACATCATTAACATAACAGGTTTCCCACAAAGAAAATAAAGTGTATCCGAATCATATATTCGTATATTAAATCTGTTACCGGATGTTTCATATGGAATGTAATATTTGCAGTTTTGTATTATATGTTTTGTATAATATTTTAAAAAACAATTTTCGGTACGGTAACAATGTTTTGGAAGTTTTATGCAGAATAAAATGATTGTAAAAACTACATTTTGCAGGTAAAAATATTATTCACACAAAAACCCATTTTATAAGTTAATAAATCTTTTCTCCTGATTGAAGTATTTAAAAACAATTTGCCATCATTTGAAACCCTTAGTATCAATAGTAAATAATTATAATAATAAATAAAGGTTTGTATCCTTGTATAATAATTAATTCATTATAATTAGGCTATATTAAATTATATTGATTTGTTTTCTATTTACATGTTCTTATTTTGGTATTAATCGTTTGATTTTATGTGTGTCATGAGAGCAGCTGTATGATCATGAACAAACGTCATTTTCTCGATATTTGAAGGTTAAAAATAAAAAAAATGTAGTAATGTGACATATGAAATCAAAAACGGATGAATAGTTAAAAATCTGAAATAAAACTGGGAAAGCATGACAGTATAGGTCTTCTGTCGTAATGAGAATAAAGCTAAGCTAAAGCTAACGATGTCAACAAATAAAATCATCTGTATGGTAAATTATAATCAACTTCACACGTGCAGTAACCTTTGAGTCCACCAGGGGGTGTGGTGAATCGTGACCCCGGTGTTGAAACATTATACTTTGCTAAACTTGTATTTTTGAACCGTATTTTGAACTGTTTTATATTTTAATAATATCTATTGAGTATAAATTAAGTTTGTGTATTTTCTAATTTTTGAATTTGATAAACACTTTAAAAAATACTATTGTAAAGGAAATGACGTAAAGGAGGAGAATATTTCGGAGATATCGTCCCTCAGTTTTACCTTCCAGGAAACATCACGGTCGTCTGCGTTATAAAGAGGCGTTATAGAGGCGTCTGAGTTATAAAAAGAATCCTACTTCGCTCATTTTAGGGGGCAGAAACCAACCTGCAATAGTTAAATGTCATACATCTAACTGTGTGTCGGTTAAAATGTCTGGTCGGAGTAGTAAGTTGTAGTTTAATGGCGTAGTAGTAACAGCCTGCAAGACAAATCTCAGGGCGTTAATATCAGCGCGTTCTAAACTCAAACAGAAAGGCGCATGGACTGTCGCAAACATACCACGCTTGTTTTTTCGGAATACAGATCTGGAATTTAATTTTTGTGTATTTATTGTGTAAAACTCTACTTCAGACGGTGAAACAGTGACGCTCGGTGCCACAGTAGAAGGCAGTGTCATGTCAGAGGACGTCAACAGTGCTCCTGTGTTGACCTGCACTGGTTCACTGTCACCTGTGGCAGGATCACTGTTACTGTCTGATGGAAGGTCAATGTGAGAGCTCACTGCAGTGCTGCTGATGATGAAGGAGCTTCACGAGGCAACATGACATTACTGAGGAGGATTCATTCATGGTTACCACTCGTGCAGCGGCCCTGCACGTGGAGCTGTCACAGAGGAGCAGCAGCAGCCTCCAGCAGACTCCTCCACAGACACCACCCTACAGCTACAATCAGCTCTTTACACCGACATAGAGGAGCATCCACCCTGCAGTCCAGACTGTTTTCACTGTCTGTGTGCAGGCTGAAGAGCACAGATGATCCCAGCAGCAGTGGATTCACAGAGGAGGAGGAGGAAGATGAAGATTTCATGGAGGACAGTGAGGTGGAGGAGCTGTTCCAGCAGCAGGCTCCTGCAGCCATCGGAGAGGGACAGCAGAGGGTGTTCATCGTCCACCCTGATATTAAGTGGGGGAGCAGAAAGCAGTATCTGACCACCGGTAACAGGACACACGTGCATACCTGAGAGTAATGATTACATCAAAGGGTTTCTTAAACAATATGTTTCTGTTACAGCTGAGCTGATGATGGCCGAGGCTGTGGGGCTTGTGAACACCTTAGACAAGTGGCGAGTGGTGGACAAGATCATCCTCTCCACCAAGACACCAGAGAAGAAGAAGATATTTGGAAAAGGAAACTTTCAGATTCTCACAGGTACTGACCACTCCTGTGTGACCACTCAGTGAATCTGTGCATCCAGTAAAGAAACATCTCTGTGCTTTATCCTCCTCAGAGAAAATCAGGAAAACGCCAGGAATCACAGTTGTGTTTGTGAACGTCGAGCGTCTGTCCCCTTTGTCTGAGGTGAGCTCATTTGAAGGGGGCCTTCTGTCTGAGGTGTGTCAACAGTTTCATGCATCTATGGTTGTTTTTTTTTTTATTTAGAGGGAGCTTCAGGAAGCCTGGGGGGTAAAGGTCCTCGACAGGTACTCAGTGGTCCTCCACATTTTCCGCTGCAACGCCAGAACCAAAGAGGCCAAGCTACAGATCTCGCTGGCAGAGATCCCCTTGTTAAGGTAACTGCTCTAAATTTACCATCATTTAAATATTTTTGCATTTTCTAAGTGTTTCACGATGGCATGCAAAGCCTCATGGTGGTGCAGGAAGAGGATAAAACACATACAAAGACTGTATATAGAAATAAAATAAAATAATCAAAACAAATCATCAATCACAACAATCATGAAATAACCTGCTGTTTGACTTACAACTGAATATTTCATACTAGAAAATACAGTGATACATACCGTGTATCAACATTTGGCCTGAAAATACCAAGGTATAATTTTAGTCCATATCTCCCAGCCCTAGTCTGACATCATGATGTCTTATTGTCTGTATGTCTGTGGCAGGTCTCGTCTGAAAAATGAAATGGCTAATTTGGATCAGCAGGGAGGAAGAGCGAGGTACATTGGTGGTTCAGGTAACGTAACATTTACAGTGGACACAGTGTGTGTTGAGGTGACCTGCTGGAGACACGATTCCTGCTGCTGATTGGTCCTTACAGGAGAGACTCTGTATGAGATCCAGCAGAGGCTGCTGAAGGAGCGGGAGTCCAAGATCCGCTCAGCTCTGGAAAAACTGTCTAAAAAGAGGCACCTCCTTCGAGCTCAGCGTAAACACCGGGAGTTCCCCATCGTCTCCGTGCTGGGATACACCAACTGTGGTAAATCACATCTCCCTGTTCCCACACTGCAGGGCTGACAGCTACAGTTTGATGATACTCTTTTACTTCTCATTTATTTGTTTTGCATCCATCTGTCAAGGAAAAACCACCCTGATCAAAGCTTTGACCGGTGACAGCGGTCTGCAACCCAGGAATCAGCTGTTCGCCACTCTGGATGTCACCGTCCACGCCGGCCAGCTGCCCAGTCACATGGCTGTCCTGTACGTGGACACCATCGGCTTCTTGTCCCAGCTGCCTCACGGGCTCATCGACTCCTTCTCCGCCACCCTGGACGACATAAAACACTCTGTATGTAGCAAAGTTTTATCACATTTGCCTCAGAGGACGTTAGATTCTGTACAACATACAACACCCTGGTCATTAAAGCCTCAAACTGGATGAGGAAACATGTAAAAAAAATAAAAATGCAACAACAGAAGAGGATCCATGTACCTGATGCTCTTATATAGTGATGAAATGTTTATTTTTTAAAGTATCTTAATAAGTAAAGTTGCTGACTCATCTTTCTCCTTCTTCCAGGATCTGCTGATCCACGTCAGAGACATCAGTCATCCAGAGACGGTCAATCAGAAGGTGAACGTCCTCAATGTCCTGAAGAACCTGCAAATCCCCGACAGGCTCATGAGCTCGATGATAGAGGTCCACAATAAAACCGACCTCATCGACAAGTAAGAGCAATGAATCCTGCTGTGGCTCGACGGTGGTTTAATCAACACGCTGCAGATATTATACGAGTTAAATCTTCTATGAAAAATAAGACAAGTTCATCCTGAGGGGGAAACAGTCGGTGTTGTCATCTGTTGATACAGAAAGATTTCATTCATAGTCTGTAGATAAGAGACAGATGTAGTCACTGTGATGTCACTGAGCCAGCATCTAGTGGCCATCGGTGGCATTACACTTTTTGCACTTGTCCATTGACGTCCCTTCTGAGACCCGGTCCATCTTTTATATAGTCTATGATTCTACAACAGGTGGAGGGAACATCACAAAATGTAATCGATACAACTGAATCCTGGACATGAAATATCTGCTTATTATTTATTTATTAATGTGGGAAACCTGCATTCATTCTGGTTTGTATTGCGAGTGGCATATTTTCATTGACCTGTTTTGTTATGTGTGTGTTGCAGCTATGAGTGTGCAGAGCCCAGTGCACTGCCCATATCTGCTCTGCAGGAGCAAGGCCTGGACGAGCTGAAGAAAGTCGTGGAGGAGGAGATCGTAAGGTCAACGGGGAAACTCATTTTAGATCTGGAAGTGAACCTCAGCACTCCTCAGCTCAGGTGAGGTTGTGGATCTGTTCCCATCAGCGTAGTGTTATGACCAGAATAGAGAACAGATACAATCCAACTGTGCTGATGCTATAGACTGAACACTGTTGCCCTCCTGTGGTGAAATATCAACACTGTCTTGTTAAGACATTTTATCATCATAAGAGAATGTTTTGCGATTTTTTTTTTTTTCCTTTCCCCCGTGATGTTACTAACAATCAGACAAGCATCACATCCTTGGTGGAGAGAAGTAAAACTGTTGTTTAGAATAACAACTGTTGTGTGTCCTGATCCACAGCTGGCTGTACAGAGAGGCCACCGTTCAGGACGTGCAGGTGAATGCAGATGAAGGCTCAGCTGTTGTCAAGGTCATCATCAGCGCCGCCGCTCTCGGGCGCTACAAGAAACTGTTTGGAGGCAGATAACAGGAGGACAGAAGAGGAGCTGCACTACAGAAAAGAGTGTATTCACTGTACTGAACATTAAAAACATGGAGGACACAGATTTGTAAGAGAATAGTACATTTTCTTTAAAACAAACTGATTGCACATAAAAGAAGTCGCAACAAAGCGACTGAATGTAGAAGTTCCTCAGTGTAACAGGAGACGAGGTCTGTTGTTGCTCTGTGCCATTCACCTCACATGGAATAAAAACCACAGCTAATGAAGCTTCTTCGTCTGACTCGAGTTCCTTCGTCGCAGTTTGTGGTTCAGCGCCACCACCAGCGAGCAGAGAGGGAGGGGACCCACGAAGTCTCCCGCGATGATGTTCAGGTTCTTAGGGTTCGATCCGGGCGTCTGCTCCTCCACCCACGTTCTCAAACTCTCCCAGTTGCTGTAGGTCAGCGTCCGCAGGGACTCCTTCCTGTTCTTGGTGATGTAACCTCTGTCAGCCGTCAGGTTCAGGCCGGAGACGAAGAAACCCTCTGAGGAAAAAAAAATCACTATTAATCATAGACTGTGTATAGAATGGACAACATTAAGGTGATGTCACCCGTTGGTTTGTGAAGTCAGGAGTTTGGTATTTAAACATCACCATGTTGGTCTTTGGAGCCAGAAGTGACCATATTTGGATTTAAAGGGAGGAGTGAGGAGGTGGGTCTGACCCTTGAACCCAAAAACCAATGTGTATGAGACTGGAGTATTCCTCTTTTTGAAGCTTAATATGTACTTGGTTATGTTGTTTTTTCAGATGGACCGAATCAGTGAGAAGGAGAGCTGACTTTAGCTAATGACACCTGGAGCAGCATCAGCGCATTGGCCTCATTTCTGAGTCCTGGTTTCTTTTTCATTTCTAAATGCAGTCTGTTATTAACACACAACAAAACAGATGCTTTAAAGCTACATGTGGATGTCAAACTCACCTGGACGTCCCAGGTCTTTGTTCCACTCCAGGTAAGTGATCACTCCCTGTGCTGTGCGCTGGTTGGCCCACCAGTAAGGGATGGCGGGCCACAGCTCCTGATGCCTTGCTGAGATCTGGGACTCATAGGAGAGGATGACCTGGTAACCAGACGCCCACAGACTCCGCAGGGTGAGGACTGATTCCTGCAGGGTGAATATGCATCGTAAGGTGTTGAGTTGTTTTCGCACCGTACATCCTCATCACGAGGAGAAAACAAACCTTGCGGGGACACAGCTTTGAGCCGAACAGCTTCTTCAGGCAGACAATGAACGATTCGTGACACATGTCATCCATCCCCTCAAAATGGCTGCAGGCGAGGATGACGATCTCCTTTGGGTGAGACTTCAGCCAGGTGGCAACAGACACAAGTGTTTCCTGGAAAGGGAGGACATCCACTATCAGCACTTTGTAGGATTTATTAACCATAGTCTGAACAGAAAAGACTAAGATGGTGTCACCTGTTGGTTTGTGCACTTGAAACTGGGAGTTCGGTTTTTGAATGTGGCCATGTTGTTTTTTTGGAGCCAAAAGTGACCATATTTGGACATGAGGGGAGGAGTGAGGAGGTGGGTCTGACCCTTGAACCTGAGGACTCTGTCCACTGTGTATGAGACTTCAGGTCTAGTCTTATTGGAGATTTTTTTTTAATTGAAGTCGGCTGAAGCCAGAGTTTTTTGGAGCCACACTCTAGTGGCCATCAGTGGTACTGCACTTTTTTGCACTTCACTTTTGAGACCCGGTGTGTTAATTTCTATATACATGGCATGGTATCTACGGTATTAACCCTTTAAAATCCAACTCTTTAACTTCCTGTGGAAAAGCAGCTGTATAACCAAAAACAATATTTTCTAACAAATATTGTCAGAGCTCAAGCTTTTTCTCCTGGGTTTACATCCAGAGAAACACAATTACAATACAAATAAGATACACATTTAAACATTTGTTGCTCAATGTAAAAAAAAAAAAAAAAAAAAATCAGGATCAGATGGCTGTTATCAAATTGGAAAGAATAACGTAAATATTAAAGACTAAACCACATAAATTTGAGATGAAATGGATGCGCTTCATTAATTATGTTAAGGACAAAGATTTAATAGATAAGTGACAAAGCATTTCTAAGCTTGTAATTTCTGTATGTTTTTCTTCTTAATATTTACCATATCTGCCAATTAAACAAATTAAAATAACAATACCAATTAAAATACTCCTTTTTTTTATATTTTCTTTTTTCAGATTATCATGTCTGAATGTACATGTACTGTATGGTGTTAAGAATGTAACTGTGAGGCATAAATGAACAACCTCGATGTCTGTGGCTGAGAGACACTCCACCAATCCAATAATTATCTTTTGAACAATAAATTATAAATTAAATAACAGCCTCATAACACCAGCTGTTCCAACAATGTTCATCTTCAGCTCTTGCAGGTTTGATGCAACAGAAATGATGTGCTGTGCTTGACGACCTTGGAAAAATGGTGCTGGGTGCGTTTTTCTACAGGTTTTACAGGTAAGACCAGGTCCTGGTGCAGGGACCTCCAGGGCGGAGGAGGTTTCAACTCACCAGAACTGTTAGATGTGTGTAGATGACATGTGTGAAGTACAGGTCGCTGGAGGAGTCGTAGGGTTTGTGCGCAACACGGAGATCAAAGTATCGTATCCCCATGGACAGCTGCTCCTCAACACTTTTGTCCTGAAGGGAAGAGACGACAAACATCAGTTCATCACAAAGAGATGTAATACTGTTATTATTTAGACTTGTTTATTGCACTGGTTATTTGGTTATCAGTTATTTTTATTGTTTAAATAACAAATGTGTTGGTTTTTTGTTCTATCGCTTTTTGTCTGACATTTTTAATTTATTTGATGTATTCAAAAAAGAGAAGATATCAAACGTTGCTTTGTATTGACAATGAACAGCTGTTTAAAATGATGAGCTTCAGATCACTGCAATAAAATCATAAGAAGTTATTTCCCCTCACTCCTCAAATCTTCCATATTTCTTATATTTGTGTATTTAACTTCACGTTTAATGTACCTGTTTAATGGATGTATCTGGAGAATATAATGTAATAAATATTAATGGATATGTAATTAAGCACACAATCAATTTTCTAATTAAACAATCTCATAATAATATATCAATGATCATCAATGGGATGAAGCTGTATGTTAAAATAATAAGTGTCCTAATAAGTGCATGGCATAATAAAACTGTTTATATAACTGGACAACTCTTTAAATGTCCAATAAAACTGCTGGTCAACACCTCACTTGCTCTAATCAATACTTGATTATTGATAATAGATTTCATGACTACTCATACGTGAAGGCTGCCACTCATGATGAGGAACCTAAAAAACCCCTCACCTGACTGCACTTCCTCTAATGTCTGAGGAGTGTTTCTCACTAAGCTTCAGCTCATCGGTTTGGTTTTCCGGCTCAAAACTCTGACCTGTTTCAGTTCACTTTAACTGGTCCCATTACACATGTTTCCAGCTTCAGTCAGCAGCTACTTCAAGTGACCAAGAAACCTCAGATAAACAAACACAAGATTTGTCTTACAGGCGTCGCCGCCTGCACATTGATCAGCACAAGTTGTCTGGTTGTTCATGTACTTTACTCTCGTCTTCTTATCATACACACCTGTGTGGTGGCCCACTTAAAGATGACAGGCCGGGTGAAGCAGTAGAAGAGTCCGTCCAGGAGGCGGAAGAAGTCGGACTCGGACCTGACGAGAGGGGAGTTAATGTCCAGACAGTAACTCATGGCATCGTGGCTCCCTGTGTGTGAACAGACACAGTGACACTGGCATCATGTACAAAACTAAATTTAAGTTATAAACACTCCTTCCTGTTTTCTTGAAGGTCAAATCTTAAATCATATATGCACAAGATATTTTGTACGTGAGCTATTGTCTTTTTTCATATAGATCTTCAGAAGATGTCGTCATAGTTTTGTTTTTCACAACTTCATCAGTCTTCACAAAGTTGTAAATACCTGTTTGTGTATTTAAATGTTCTGGAGCTTCTTTTGTGTACATGTATGTTATTGTGTTGATATCTGCTGTGTAATCTGTATGTGTTTTACTGATTAAGCTGCTGCCTGTCTTGACCTGGACACTCTTGCAAAAAGAATTTCAAGTTAAATAAAAAATACTAATAATTAAAGGGTCTTTAATCTGTAATAACACATCATATTTTATACACTGACCCTAAGATTTAATGTAAAATCAAAGTAACTGTTGGTTACAGTTGTGAAATAATGTAGTGCAGGAAAAAGTACAATATTTCTTAAGTGCAGCACTTGAGTCAGTGAACTTTGTGTATAACTAATACTGGACTAATATAATAACAGAGATGTTTTTCACACTTTAGTGTAAAATTGACCTAAAAATCAAGTCATTTAGGAAATAAGGTAAAATATTCCTTTTTTGTCTCACAATGAGTAAACGGACCATGTGACCATGCAGCATAAATAACATAAACAACAGGAATTTTAAAACAAATTAAAAAAACAAGAACTGTATACAAGGGTTTTAAAAGTATTGCTAAAAATATTGTTTTAATAAAATTTTACTTGATTATAACCGATCAGTTAATGAATGGATAGTTTTAGCTCCAATGTATAGTATGTAGTAGTTTTCAGTTAGTTTTTTATCAGATTTTTATTTTAATCTGTCCTTTTGATAGAAATGATTTTTCCCTTTGTTAGTTTGGGTTTTGTTGGGGAAACATACCAACATAGCAACATATGACTGTCCTGAAGTATTGCACAATACCACAAATATATTTGTGGTATTGTGCTCCTGTGTTGTGTTATAAATACTCTGCACTGGCAGGTTATCAGAATCAGAATACTTTATTGATCCCTGAGTTTGAAACTGGGTCAGTTGCAGTTGCTCAAAATTATGTAAACAGTGAAGAATGAAATGGGGAATAAGAGAAAATAAAGTTTAAATATAAAATACAAAATAAGAATTAGGTTTGATATAGAAATAAATGTCTAAACAGCACAGCAGTGTGTCATTACACTGAGTTATTGCACAGGCAGCAGTAGAACAGGTGTTTACAGGTGTAGACATACCAGGTATGGCCAGGTCTGTCAGAGGAGTGTCCCACAGGTCCTCGGGTAAAGCTGACATCCAGTCCTGGCAGCTGAGGTCCTCCATGTCCCCCACGGTCCTTCAGTCCGTCACAGACCTGCAGGAGACTCACCGACACCAGGTCTGACCTACAGACCTGTGAAGTCTGTTTAAGTTCGTCATCACGGGATCGATGATGTTCCCTTCCTTCATGTGACTCCTTTAAATGACTGACCGCAGACTCCAGCAGCAGCACACGGAAACTTTGAATTTCCTGGTTTCTTATGACGTGTTGATTGACAGCTGAGTTACAGGTAGTGCCGCCGTGGAAGCCCCTCCCCCTTACGATGGGACAATTCAAGAGAAAACAATCTGTTTATATTTCTACGTTATGTGCGTATTTATTCACATTATTTACGTTTAGTTTTAGCTCTGAGCTAGCTTAAAGCGTCTTTATGGTGACGCCATCAGCACTGCTGCTATCATGTAACAGCAAATGGAGGCGGGGCTTATTTGTAGGCGGGGCTTGTAGCCAGAGAACTATCTCAGTAAAAATAAAGCGTTTTAGTTTGCTATTTGTTTATGTATGTATGCATGCATTAAGTCAGTCAGTTAGTTAGTTAGCTAGTTAGCTAGTTAGTTATTACCTGAATGTTTGTCTTGCAGTTTTTCTATAAACCGTTATTGCCACTGTTCTCAAGAAACACAATACAAAGCTACTGGGACAATTATTAGTCTTTTTGATATCGTTTGTACTCTTGTACTTTTTAAGAGCTTTGTAACACTGGCTTTTAAAAAGTTTATTATTATTATTATTATTATTATTATTATTATTTGGAGTTCCACATTAAATTACTTCAGCTGATCCGTTTACAGTGCCCATCAAGTATTTTTTACAGTGAAATCTGATCTTTTTTCTGCTTTGCTTTTGACACCGAGACTAAAGCAGATTCTGACCTTCTCCTTTTTACACTATATTTCCTCATACATTTGTCAGTGAGCCACTCTCAGGTCGAGTCACATTTTTCCACATGTGCAACATTAAGTTAACGGCTGACTGACAGACAGGTGAAACAAGTTGTCCAGGTGTTCCCTTCAACTGTTCACACATACCAGCACTGTGGGTGTCAAACCCTCATTCCAGACTCTTCCGTTAGCATCTGTTATAACTGCATTTGGAAGTGTTCAATACAAGGTGTACAGTTACACAAAGACCAGAGAACTAGCTTTGATACAACAAAGAGAAAAGAAGCAATGGGGGAAATATGTGGTACCATAGCACAGGTATCAACACAGGACAGATTACAACTGCACCAGGTAACAGACAAACCCTTAAAACCGTGAAGAACCCTTAAAATCCCCTAACTGGACTCTAAATGGGACTAAGGCTGTGTTTAGACTTGGTTTAAAGTGGACAGCATCTTTGTTTACACCTCTATTTAACATGCATCTCCAAACTGTCCAGCCGGCCACTTGAGCTCTGATGTCGCTATGGCAACATCAGGCCCTCACTCAGTTTTCATGTAACTTGCCTGAAGAGCACCAACTTTTGTAAACACAAAGTTAGCTAAATGAGAGGAGAAGGCGAAATGATTCAGGAACTATTGTTTCAGGTGAGAGGACAAAGTTGTTTACAAGTCGCAAATAAGTGCAGAACAAGATGAAGGAGACAATTTCTGTTACATGCTCATTAGGAGGCATCAGGACACATTTACACTACGAAAGATCTGTGGTCCCAGATCGCCTCCACATGTGGTTTGAGTGATCGGATCTCAGTCTTGGTCCTTCTTGTGTTTAGTGCTGTCCACCTGTGATCCGATCACCCAAAACTCGTCTTAAAACTACGTGTGAACAGGGTCAATCATCAACCTTTACCAAAGTGACAGAAACATGTGCCCCAGATCCAAACCACTCCAGCTCCTCGCTGAAACAGGGAGGAGTGGCTCAGGCATGAACGGCTGCTTTGGTAAAAGCCATATTTATTTGTCAGGGGACAGATAGTGGTAGCAGCAGGAGGACTTCAGAAGTGCAGAAACACAGTTTGTTGGGCTGTGTGTAAAGTAAATCCTCTGGTCTCATTGGCTGAACTACACTGTGGGTCACTGCTGTGAAGCTGTGCCATAGATACTAAATGTTTGGTTCTCTCAGTGGGCCACAGAGCTCATGCTGTGATTGCAAATAATTGTCTTTTATTTCCTTTGACATTCATCTGCTAACTTACTTTTGCACAGAGTGAAAAAAGGGGACTTAATATTGAACCGCCTTTTTGTACAAAAAGCCAAAATTCACTTGTGTGAAACCAAAAGCTAAAAGCCCGTCTCTGCTGTTGTCACATTGTTGCTTTAATTTGAATCTCAGACGCCAGAAGTAACAAAGACATCAACGTCCACTGGGCTGTTAACCTACTTTTGTAGGACGTAGTAAGTGGCCGCCTGATGAGAAAAGTGCTGATGTGTTTTGCTTTTGTTTACAACCCTGGAAACAAGTGGCAGCCAGGGAGGGCTCCTGTTACTGTGGCTCAGATCTTGTTTAATGTTTAGTGCGAAGGGCACACTGGCTTTAAATTATAGAGAGGTTATTTACATTGACCTGATAATGCAACAAACTGCACTACATTGAGTGTAAGACAAATTGATGTGATGAACATTTCAACTTTTTTGTATTAATTCATAAAAAGTGACATTCATTTAATAACAGCATTGTGAAATAAAGTGATGTTTTTGCATAATACAGTTTATATGCACACTGGCTGTGACTCAGTGGCCAATCAGAGCTAATGCTGCTGTGCTCACAAATTCATCTCAAAACAAAGACACCAAAACCTAAATTAAATCTCAACTATTCATCTTTGAAACACAATAATTAAACAGAATTGGCACATTTTAACATTCTTTTCATAATTTCAATGTATTAATTTACACATTACACATTCAACTTTGATAATAAATCGACCATCTCTCACCAGACTCTCATCTCTACAGTGTCAACAGAGTGAGTAAGAATATTTTAGCCTATACTTTTCCTATGTCGCTTCAATTATCTAAGTTTAGCTTTTTTAAAAATCCTTTACCCATTACAGTCAGTCACTGTCTGAATTCAAGCATTACATCCTTATTTTCATAAAGTGCAGGTGAAATGCTCTGTAGCTTTTTTAATAAACTGATGCGAGTACATCCTTACTTTTCCTCACGTTGGCCTCTGTTATGAAACTAGATTGAACTGAACTGATCCCAGAATAGCAGCGTTTCACACAGGTGATGTAATGGAAACTATTGTGAGAGAATGAAAAACAGCATTGAATAGAAACACATAGTGGGAGGGAAAACAAAAGCTTTTTTCCCCACTGTGGCCCTTTAGGGGGCCTGTGACATTCTCTATAGTAAAAAAACACTGAGCACAAGTGTAGTGGAAGGAAAAACCCTCCGAGTTACACTTACACTCTGAGCTTTGTACCTTCTGTCAACTGTTTCAGAGATAGGGTTCAACCCAAGGAACAAAGGATTCAATTTTCAACTAAATCGAGATGGGATCCTGGACAGAAAAAAATCCCCACAAAAAATCATAACTTTGTCTCATCTTGATGGATCTACACACACACTCTCACACACGCACACACACACAAACACATACACACACACACACACACACACACACACACACACACA
>OOFC01051076.1:0-10828 GCA_900323345.1 Pseudochromis fuscus
ACACTCACTTTCACACACACACACACACACAATCTCTCTCACACACACACACACACACACACACACACACACACCCTTCATTTTTATCTGAAAAATTGCACTGAGCGAGAACACTGAACATTTACAGTTGCTGTTTCTACACATTGTTATGATTAATATTATTATTTGAGACTGTATCTATGTCATTTCTTCACATGATGTTCCAACAATTTGCTGCACATCCTCAGTTTTAGTATGTTTGTCTTTGTTTCTCTGCAGAGGGCAGCTCTGGCTCTTTAGCAGGAATCCTGTCAGCGCTGGTCGTGTCTGCAGTTGGTGCTGTCACCGGATACTTCACCTACCAAAAGAAGAAGCTGTGCTTCAAAAACAGACAGGGTAATTACTTCACCTTAATATTATCTTTTTATTTTCAATAATAATATATACAATACAACTACATAAGCCCCAGTATACAATGGTGATGACAATAATAACAATAATAATAACAATAATAATAATAATAATAATAATAATAATAATAACAATAATAACAACAACAACAACAACAACAACAACATCAGAATACTGAAGTAGGACATAAGAGATAATACAATTTCAATATCAAATAAGAGTGTCAAATCCAATATGAAAATAAATATGCATAAGCATTGTACAATTATTGTACAGTTACATTATTGCACAGCATAATTATTGCACATTTTAAAGGTAGGTTCTCAAGTTAGTCATTAATGTAACAACAAGTAATGGAGGTTTTTTTTGTGGCCCTGTGATGGACTGGCAATCTGTGCAAGGTGTACCCTGTCTCTCACCCATTGTCAGCTGGGTAGCCTCCAGCTCCTCATGCAACCTGATTGAATAAGCGAGTATCGACCTTGGATGGAATTTTTTTGGATAGCACCTTTTGCACAAGAAATGCAACAAATCTCATGTGTTTGCTTAACAGATTAAAGGCAGTGAGTGCTTCAACTGGATAAAATAAATTAATGAAATTTTAAAAAACAATGGAAAATAGAAATTATGTAACAATAACAATACGTAAATCCATACATAAAATTAGAATAAAATACAACAGAATTACAGCTAAAACCAAATCATAAAATAAAAATGAAATACCAAAAAAGATGTGCAGCAGTGCAAAGAAATTTAACAAGGCCTCATATAAGGATGAGGAATTCCTCTTGCCTCCAGTATCTCCCACAGAGAATTTCACCTGCATGAATAGCAGCTTTGGTCTCAACTTCAATCTGTATCTGTTTTGGTGTTTTGGTCCAAGCAATGAGGGGCTAGCGTCAGCCCCCATTACAGCTCAGTGATCCTCTGCTGGGCGGTTTCACCTACAACAAGCGTTAAATGACTCTTGCGCCTCCATCAGTGTCTTCAACACATTCTGGCTCAGGTGAAAGATAAACAGCCTGCACATTTGTGTCTTTTATTTAGAATAAACGCACACGTTTTGAAGGTGAATGATGTTTCCTCTGAGTTGCAAAGACACAGCTTCAGCTCTTAAGAAAGCACATCCTGCATCCTGATCCTGCCAACTCAGCAATGCTCTTTATTTACAGTCAATATGAGCAGCAGGACATCCAGCTCTCAGCCGAGTGGGACAAAAGTCACGTTCATCATCAATTTATCTTATTCTTTCTATAAAGAAAGATTAATATTGGACTGGTTGTACAGTACTTTCCCATAACAGTTATATTAACCTCTACTGTTCTCTACTTGTGCAATAACTACATTTGCTTTGCAATAATGTAATGGTACAATGCTGTGCTGTTATGCATATTTATTTTTACATTGGACTTAATTCTTGTTTCATTTCAAACTTCACTTAAATATTATTTTCAGTTCCCACTTAACTGTTGCCCATTGTCTGCATTGGCAGCAACTGCACAAAAAAAGGAGAAAATTTTCTACATAAAAATACATTCACAAATTAATCATATTTTCCAAAATTTTTTTCATTTTTATTTAATCAATGAAACAGTTACATTATACTTTAAAACTCTAAATAGGTTTTTTCAAAAATCAATTTGTCATTTCCCAGATATTTTGTATAATTTCAAAATTATTTTTATGACACAAGATCTTATGTAAAACTACAAACTTTAATGATGGAAAAACAGTGTTTTATGCATTGGTTTATTTCAGATAATAACTAAACCTATGCCTAATTTGAATTGTTAGAAATTAGGTGTCAGGGATATGGGAGGAAGCAGGACCCAAATGCAGATCTTGAGTGAAACAAAGGTTTTTAATAAAAGGAGAAAACCAAAAGCACTGCACAAAAATGGCAGGACAAAAAAATACACATCCATCTACCTGCTTATTCCTCACTAGGGTCACAGGGGTCTGCTGGAGCCTATCCCAGCTGTCATCGGGCAGGAGGCGGGGTACACCCTGGATAGGTTGCCAGCCTATCGCAGGGCTAACATATAGACAAACAACCATTCACACTCACACTCACACCTATGGTTAATTTAGTTTGATCAGTTCACCTAACAAGCATGTCTTTGGACTGTGGGAGGAAGCTGGAGTACCCGGAGAAAACCCACGCATGCACAGGGAGAACATGCAAACTCCACACAGAAAGGCCCGAGCCGAGATTCGAACCCAGAACCTTCTTGCTGTGAGGCACAAGTGCTAACCACTGCACCGCCCCAAAAATACACATACGAACTAAAATCCAATACTCTAGAAAACTGGAAGAACTAAAATACAAAAACCCAGGAAAAAACAAAACCACTTGAAAAAACCAAAACCCAGGAGCAAAACAACGAGTGAGGAACACAAGACACTAGAAGAAAAAACACGAGATCAAAAACACTGGAAAACACTGAAACCACTCGAGGTAAGACACGGGGCGAAAAGACACTGGCATGACAACGAACTGGCACCAGACAAAGAGACACAGGAGGTTAAATACACTGGGGTAACGAGGGTAAATGGATCACAGGTGGAGAGGACAATCAGGGAAGGCTGTGGCAGACAAGACATTCAACACAGGTGTGAAACAACAGGAACCAACACGAGAGACGAGACTCAAAAATAAAACAGGAAGTGATAACAGAAAACACTGAAAACACGCAGGACATTAAACACCAAACTAAAAGGACATGACACACATAATCACAAGAAAATAGTAAATCACAGAACTAAAGACAAGAACCCAGGAAAAACAAACTAAAAACACACATCATGACATTAGGATGTATTAAACATTTTAAAATTTAACTTAAACTTTTGACATTTGTTTTGTTTCTATATTTTTGATCCTTTAAAGATTGTCATTTTGTGGTTGTTATTATTATGGTTATTCACAGTTACAGTACATACATTAGACATAAAGATTATTCAGAATCAATATTAAAATATGCATGTCCTTTTTTACTTTTGTTACTAAACCTTTACTCAATCATGTGCTGTTTTCAGTGTTCTGAATCTGAATGAAACCAGTGCCTCCATTAACAGGAAGTGCCGTGGATGTAAAAAAGTGTTGGTGTTACACCAGAAAAAACATGAAACACAGTTTGACATTGGTTGTAATAATAATAAGTTGGAGTGGAGGTAACATTTTGAGGTGATCCATTTTCACCCAGAGAAGCTGAGGGACACCACAAAGTCATCAATGGTAGTTATCTACATTAATTAGAAGGAAAAGGATTTATTCTGCTCAACGCTCATGATGATGTGATTAGAGTTAAAACCTGGACTTTATTCTGGTTCCAATCTGTTCCACCAATGATGCTTTTGATATGCAGTACATAGTAACATGATGTTTATCCCGAATGTTTCCAGGGGTTACCTCATTGACACAATAATAATAATAATAATAATAATAATAATAATAATAGTTATTATTGTTAGGGGTGGGACTTGATAATTAATTAGAGGCTTTGTAATTAATTAATCTCAATTATTCACATTTTAATTGCATAACAGTCTTTCCCCCAAAAAGCAACTTTTTTTTTTGAAAGGATTTTTGTGGGCCACTGAATTGGGGCCACTGAATGGACACATGATTATTGTAACCTCAAGCTGACTCTCTGGCCAGACTTGAACAGAGCTAAAGTTAAGAGGCCATTTTAAGTATTTGAAGTTTTTCTTTCACAACAGTATTGACTTTAAATGGTAAAAATGGTGGTATGCAAACTCTTTTTTGCACAATTTGCACATACCACGCTTTTATCAAGACTTCCATCAGGTAGTTTTAAACAAAATTTGCCTTCTTCAATCCCAGCAATGCACTTTCATCTGATTCCTACAGAAGAGGATTAGGGCCACCCAGAGAAAAAAAAAATTAGAGAAGGTAGATTTTTTTTTCCATCATGCACTTCGAGAAAAAAGTTGAAATGTCGAGAAAAAAGTCGAAATATGATGTCGAGAATAAAGTCGACCCTTTGAATTTTGTTAGGTTGGTAACAACAAGGTTAATAATACTTATGATTTGAAACACATTTCAATTAAGTATGCAGTTGCATAAGTTCAGAAACTTACTCTTTATGTTACACTCCATAAATCAGCTGACATCTCTCAGTCACTCTCCTCACTGGAAGGGATGGACCAGAAGACATTGTGACATTATTCATGATTTTGCATTTCGACTTTATTCTCAACATTGTATTTCAACTTTATTCTCGACATTATATGTCGACTTTTTTCTCGAAGTGCATGATGAAAAAAAACCCTACCTCCTGTCATTTTTTTTTTCTCTGGGTGGCCCTAATACTCTTCCGTAGATTCCTCTGTAATGGAGGTGATGGTTTTGTTGATTACCACACTTGTGGCTGCTGAGGATGACACCTGACACACTCTTTCTTTGAGATGCTGCTCATTTATTCAATTTCCACATCATGCTTTGAGTGTATGTATATATGGTGTTGTTTCTAAATAAAATAAACATAAAGCCATAAAAACATAAGCCCTGATTATATAAACATGAAAACAGGCAATGACCATTAATATAACAGAGAGAAACATGATATTAAGCATGAAATATTATATGCTCTTAACTTTAAGGGAGTGTCAAAAAATTACTGCTTGTGGCCTGGCTACACCAACACTACTTTGAAATCACGCAGAGAGAAGGTGTAGGAACTGTGAGACGGTCCCTGACAGACATGAGCAGCTGCACAAAAACTAAACTTAAACTCTGACAGCACAATAATATACAGAAAAAAAGCATTTAACCACTAAGTAAAACAATAAAGGGTATGAACCATATGAATAGAATAATTATGGATGCACAGAGGGGGAACAAACTGCTGATGTGTGCATCATTGTAAACGGTGTACCAGGAAATCACGCACTGACAAATGTTCCACATTGTTTGGAAAGCAAACTGCAATTAAATGCATTAATGTTTTTTTAAGGAATTAATTGTTTTGTAATTGATTAATCATAATTAACACGTTAAAGTCCCACCCCTTATTATAATAGCAAAGATTTGAATCTCAGTTAAATTCAAATATTAATTAATAAATAAACATGATAAAAAAGACACCATTATGTCTTTAAAAGTAAATTTGTTAATGGAAATTTAACTGGACAGTCAGGTGAGTCTCATTGTTCACAGCAGACTTTACATTACAGGAAATGTTCTGAAAATAATTGTTTGAAAACAGTTAGAACTCCTGTGTTCTGCCCTGGCTGCTTTATTGTTGTCTTTTGTGTTTTTTTTGTTTACTCTCTGACTTTGTTCATTGTTCATGTTTAGATGCAGATCCAGAAGCTGCACACAAAGCTGATGCAGCAGAAGCTCAGTCAGATCCACAGGGTATGACACACACACACACACACACACACACACACACACACATACACACACACATATACACACATACACACAACAATACATGTAGATTTTATTAAGAACAGTTTCAACTGCCTCATTAGGGTGAAATTAAAGTCACACATTTATAAGTAAAGTAATTGAAATTAAAGATATAACTTTACAATACAAAACTTTTTTTTGGCCTTTATTATTTTTAATAGGAGACAGTTGAGAGACACAGGACATGTTGGTAGAGGAGTGGCCATTGGAAACCCATGACCACTGTGTTGGGGATTATAGCCCCTGTTTATGGGTCTATCTGGGCACCTCACTCATGAATTCTGATGTGGTGGTTCCCATCAGTCGTATCAGTCTATGTCACCGAAAATGCCCTGGAAAATAGTTTCCTGAAAACAGGACCCCTGTTGAAGATAGGTAGGACAAAAGATGCTGGTTCAAAAACTCTCGCAAGTGATAGTGAAATACAATATGATTTATTTTACTGTAGCTGATAAAGAGCCAAGGTCAGGAAGTAATGAAGCTGTATTGTTAAGTTCTCTGCTACTCTGTGATTTGATTTACATCATATTTATTTTCATCAGATGAGCTTAAGTGCCAAATAAAATTGAAATTGAATCCAGTGAGACTTCTTACTTTTACAACAAAAGGTCAGTCTTAATTAAATGCAAACTGAAAAGTGACAAAGACAAACAAGGCCCTGGACTCTAACCCAGGCAGACATTAAAATCAGGACATTTTTATTTTCCTCTTATTTTAATCTGTTAGGTCCATCCAGCAACATCTTGAAAGATCCATGTGTAGTAGTTGTTGTTAAAGAAATGACTAGAATATAATGGTGTTTCACTTGCAATGGTCAGAGCTGCTTGAGATTCGGGGCAAAACTTTTGCATTTAAGAACTCATATTCAGTCCCTTTATGATACTTTACCCATTACTTTTTCTTTCTTTTTTCAGTTCTTAGCAACCTGCTGAACTCGTCTTAGACCGGTGATCACCTGACCGCCTAAACCAATAACAGTCAAGCAGAGCGGCGATCTCACTGTTCGGCTGCAGAGCTGAATTACTGTGAGGCCCAGCAGGGCAGTGTGTGTTCGCCTGAGTGTGTGTGTGTCACTGAGGGTGTGTTCCCTCCTGTGTGTGCATATATGTGGGAAACAGCGTTGTTAGATAAATATCACGTGAACTTTAGGGGCTTTTAATGATTGTTACAACAAAAAATATATTCAAATGATCAAACTGTCTACTTTAAACCAAATCTTTTTTCTTTTTTGTGTTTTCAGAGATGCCATCAAAGAGATTAAATCTCAAATTAATTACCATAAAATGGCTTAATTTTAAATGTTTGTTTGATTTCACCTGCGTGGCTCCTTCTCTGTTTTCCTGTGATCCAGTGTGAATATCGTTGTTGTAGGTGTAGTGTTTGAACCACCTGTATGATTTTCTTTAAAAATGCTCATACATTTGATCTCTTTTCCAGTCGACTTTCCTGCATCACAGGTGCAGGATAAATGGAGAACAGCGGGGGTGGGCGGGGCTTTAGTAATCACCACTGTGTTCTATGGACTCTGAGTAGGAACAGTAGTATAGGATTTACAACCTATGTGTTGTCAGGACACTGTTTCAGGGTCAACGATGTCACTGTACGTGTGTTTATGTTTTTTAATTAAAGGTGAAGGGGCGTGAAGGTGAAGTTTGAAATTCTGTTACATGACGACATTACATTTTCTCCTCCAATGAATGCAAATCAAAGTGATTTAATGATAGACTGTATATAAGGGATGGACAGAGTCACCGGGATATCACCTCTCAGTTTCTGGAGTTTGGCTTTTGAATGTGGCTGTGTTGATTGGAGCCAAAATTGACCATATTTGGATATAGATGGAGGCGTGAAGAGGCAGGTCTCATCATTGTACCTGAGGATACTGCCTAACGTATATGAGACTCAAGTTCACTGATGAATGAGCCTCCAAACCACAGCTATTGTAAGTATGAATGGGAATTTCCCCTGGTGAAGGTTGTGAGAGATGAGGACATAAAATACAGGAAAAAAAGTCTTACCTACATTGGCAAACTATTCTTGGACACTTGGCATACAGAGAAACTTACAGGAGCAACCTAAAACCTGCGTCTAACCTTCACACAGACCATACATAGAGTTTGACCTCTGAAGATCTTGGTAAAATCATATCATCAGCTGTCAATCAGACATCAGAATGACTTGTGGAAAAAATGTATTGAGTATGTACTGAGTATTTTATGATTGGATCATGCTTGGAGTCAATTGTAGCCAGCATCTAGTGGCCATCAGTGGTACGGCACTTCCACATTGGCTTCACTTTTGAGACCCAGTGACTACGTCCATCTTTTTAACAGTCTATGACAAACATTTCTAGATTTTCTGAGATGAGTTGAAGTGAATTTGTTGCAGTACAACTGGTGTTGAGGAGGTTGTGTAGTGCTGACGTGTTAGACATTGCTCTGATATTGTATGTGTCAGTCCAGTTGTGATGCAGTAATTTTCTAAAACAGTGCCTTTCACTGACATAGCCTGGCTTGACCAAACTACAGACACACGGGGAGGAGAGCTGCCACATTAATGTGAATCCAAGGAGAATACATTTGTCAATATACCAGACAGAAAAATGAGGAACTCTGAAATGATCATTTTGGTGCTTGAAGATATGACATTATCCTATGTGATTGTTCGCAGTAGCCAGTTTGTGATTTTGTTTATCAGCCTTGGTTGATTGTGTGTCTTTGTTTGAACAAGCCAGTAGCTGTTACGGTGTGTTTTTCTTTCTACCATTTGTGTCTCCAACACCGTCCACCATCCTGTGATTTTTTTTTATAGGAATGCCTTCATGTTTAGCAGCGGTGCCTCGGAGCAGATAGTCTTTGTGGTATTTTGTGATTCTTACTATTGTAAAATGCCTCAGAAGCAGAGCTACTCCTTTGTTTTTCTTTTTTTGCCACTGTAGCAGAAAACATGTGTTTTTGTTGCCTTGAAAACACTAAAAAATGCTGGGTTATTGTTAACCAGAAATGAATAAATACTGGACTAACTACATGTTGGATTCATTTAATCCATCAAGGTGGGCTGTTTCTACACAGCATTCTTTTGTTTGTACCCAACACTTTGTTGTTTTTACTCAACATATTATATTTTGTCATTTTTCTATCCATCTTACTGGGTTAAATTAAGTCAGCATGTTTTTGCCCAATATTTACCCATTTCTGGGTAAAAAAAAAAAAAACAGCAATTTTTTGTGAAGTTTTATACCTTTTTCCCTTTAAACCTTTAAATTGAAAAAAAAAAAAAAAAAAGATTGTAGAGGTTCATGTGAAGTGTGTAAAAGCACCCTATAGCTGCAATACAGGACAGAGACTGTTGCTAACAGCCTAGCCTCTGAGACATACAAAAGGTCTGTGATGTCACCAATTGATTGCTTTCATCTCTGTGAAATGTGACCTGTAATCTGTGATGGACGAGAAATGAGGTTCTCTAGAGACGGAGTGGAAAATGCACAAAATAAACCCACTAAATATAAGTACAAGCTTTTTCAAAAACAGCCGCTGATGCCTTTTTAAAACAAAATTTAAAAAACTCCTTTGAATGCAGTACTCGTCCCATTTGTGCACATTTATAAAGCCAACTGATTTGATGACAGACAAACTGCAGAGTTGATAAAATGCACACTGCATGAATGTAAAAACCTGAGACCTATTGAAGTGCACTTCCATATAAAGCAGTCCTGCCTTACAAATCCTCGCCATCGTCAGAGAGAAATGGTGAAAAAAGCAGACGTTGTGTAATCATCTCTAACGAGAGCAGCACTTTCCTATCCTGTAAATGTTTTGAGTCATTGAAAAACATATTTAGAAGATGTTTTCATATTTCAGTTTAAATTTAGTCAAGTGTTTAGAATTTTTCTGTTTAATTTAAATATTCTGTGTTTTTGTTTTTGTGTTGGAACTGTCCTCTCCTTTCTTTTTTCTTTTTTGTCATCTGGCACTTGTGCTCTTCTGGACTCGTGTAAATAATATTTGAGGAGTTGAATAAACCGTTTTCGTGGGAGATTATGTGTGTGTGTGCGTGTGTGTGTGTGTGTGTGTGTTTTTAAAGTGCTATCACTGGATAACACAACATTTGGGTTAAAACTAAAAAAATCTCTACAATTTGGTGGGTTGACATGAAAGTTTATGATTTAGGATTCTCAAAGAATGGACTGTAGAAACTGTGATTGTCAAACCTTTCATCTGGCACGATCACTGGGTCCATGAATACCATTCACCCTGTGGGTGTGTCCCCACAATTATTAGAAATGACCGATTTTTTCTCCCTCACTTCTCAAAAACATAATTCAATGAAAATATTGTGAAAAATACGTTGCACCCAAAAACACCAATGAATAAATGAAAATGCTTTGAGACCCACATTTACGGAAAACTGTCACGACAAACTAACATCACGTTAATTTGAACTAACAAACATCAACAGTGACTGTGAGAAATAACCACATATCAACACAACATGGCACTGCCAAATAATGCACAAAAAGCAAAACTAGACGCCATGGACACCGTTAATAAAGAAAACTTACTTTAAGGTGTTTCTTCAGATTAGAGGTCAAGTCTTTGGATGCAGATAGTAGGCTGGCTGCTGACAGACAAAGATTGCACTGCACTGTGAGGTTTCACTCACCCCTCTCATTTAGTGGTGTGAAAAATTGTTTAAATTTCCAGTACAAAAATGCATTTTTTCCTTCACTGCTCGTTGGTTGATTCCACTGTGGTTGTGGCTTAAGACACTCGAGGTCCTGGTCTGAAGTCATACCTGGCGCTAGCTAGCTTAGTAGTCGGGAGCATAGTCGGAAGTGTTTAAGCGGCATGTTATTTACTGGGAATTATGGGAATTTATTTATTTATCTTTCTGGAGCGGAATGTGAAAAACCAGTGAAAAACACAGTATTCTAATGGTATTATGAAAGTACCTGTATTCTAAAAACCACGTTTAAAAATAGAAACTGTATATATGTGT
>OOFC01051078.1:0-11926 GCA_900323345.1 Pseudochromis fuscus
TGCTTACCTGATCAACCAGGCCCAACACGCTTTGAAAGAATACTTTACAAAGACGTGAGGGCCTGGAGCTGCACCGCTGTCTCTCATTTCGAGGGCGGGCTTAGCAAGCTGAGAGGGAACCAATCACAGAAGTCGAATGTGACGCACAAAGTGTGAGACGTTCGCGCGTGTAGCCGCATCACGAAAACAAACGAGTGGAGCTATGGCAAACGGAGGAGAGAGGACTAACATTAATGACAGCTGTCGATTTTGTTCTTAAAAATTTACGGATACGAAGCGCCATTGCACACTCGGTTCAGATAGACCGAAGCTAAAGCAAACACTCGTACGGCAGCCATGTCCGACATTTTCAATGTTTTGATTTGGGAGAAGCTTGTTCCGGCTTCTGAGTATGACGCGTCAACAACAGGGGCATGTAATTGGTCCGTCCCAAAGTTTGCTCATGAAAAGACTGGCAATGCCTCCGGTACCAGACCCTTCTGCATTCAAACAGAATGTAGGAGGGTCTGATTGGCCAGGCTAGGTTTGATGTAGGCATTATTTTCACTGATTGACCTTCAAGGTGTGGCAGATGAATACAGCAAAAATAAAATAACATGACCGGTATAAAAAACAAATGTTCCCCCTTTGCACCTAAGCTCTCCAAAGACATTTGTTGTTATTTTTTTTGTTTGCGAACTTATTTTTTTGGGGTAATGTATCTGATCACGTGACCGAGGCAAACGTATTGACATGTCAAGAGACATGGATGAAAGTTAAGTTGAGAGAATCCGGTCGGTTTTCAAAATAAGACGTCTTTGAGGCTCTAATGACCAATACAACGGAAATAATATAAACTATTAATTCTTTATTCGCGGTTGGTAACAAATGCCTCAGGAACCAGTTGGGGACCACTGGTCTATAGCATCAGTCTGTAGCAGAGGTTTGTGTTCTCTCTCGTTACCTCATTGTGATTGGTTTTCTGGCTCACAACTTTAATCTTTTGGTTCATCCCAAAGACTTATAACCAGATGCAGTAGGTAAGTTTCTAGTTTTATTGAGGGATCTGTAAAAGCACTTCAACAAAACACGTAATAAAACAAACATGTAACATATCGAACTGTCCCTTTAAGCTCTAGCATTAACCTGACTTTAACTGTTTTCCATTTCCACAGTTACAGCGTGTGTAGATTTTGGTTTTGTTATTCAGCACACATGACCTCACACTGACCATGGTCATTGACAATGTGAACAAAGTGCATGCCCACTGATTATATTACACATCTGATGCAACCGCTCTTGTGTTACTCAGCAGTCACCCACTACTGAATATATCACCACCAACATGAGTTCAAGGAGATGCATTCAGTAGAAGTGCACAATGTAATCTGAGGTGAAGTCAACACCGTGGAGGGAAACATCCTTATATACAATAGAAACATAAAGCAGGCAAATGGAAAGAGAACAGTGCCACTCGCTGGTGACTACATGTAACAAACTGGACTCTGGCATCTTGGCAGGATATGATGTGATGTGGGCCTGCAGACACACTTAGTGGGAGTTTGGGCTTCAGTGAGACAAATGTGGATAAACACAGTCTGGAGCTGAGGAACTCTTGAGCAAAAAACTCTTAAGAGACTCTGGAGAGTCGCAGTGACGCAACAAGTTCCTGGTATCAAAATGTTCATGTGCATCTAACTGTTGAATGAGAAAACATCATTTCCTGAACAGAAAGCTGGAGCAGAGCATTTGTTTTTATAATAGTTTGGATCTTGAACATAAAACAGACCTCAGGACTCTCAAGGCTTTTGTATTTGTCTTTTGTTAATAAGATTCCCCTGAGAGCAGCATCGGCTTAAAAAGGAAAGGCTTTCATTATATTAAAAAGAATACAAAGCATCATACATCTGAGTTGTTGAAATACTAAATTTGTATCCCCTGTGACATATATTTGAAGGGCAGGAGATCAATAAGATTAAAAAAACTGCACAGGAACACACACTGAAAACTAAACTACTGGAATTACAAAGCACAATACAGATTCAGTTTGTACGAGACTCCAGTTCAGGTTGATCAAACTAACCACGCCCCTAAATATTCCTCTTTTTGAAGCCCAATATCTACCGTATTTTCTGGACTATTGAGCGCACCTGTCTATAAGCCGCTATTGAATTTATTCGAACAGTTTCATGTGGTCCACTCTGACCGGGTCTGATGTGACGAGGCTAAATGTATCGGCAGCACGGAGCTTGCTAGCTTGTAAAAAGCCAACGAGCTTCGTGCCGCAGATACATGAGCCACACCGGTGTTTAAGCTGCAGGGTTCAAAGCATCGGAAAAAAGTAGCGGCTTATAGTCCGGAAAATACGGTACTTAATAATGATTTTTCTGAGTTGACTTAAATTAATAACATCAGAATGATTGTGAAAAATTAGTATTTCATGATTGAAAATAACGATTTTTGATTTGAAGTCAATTGGAACCAGATTTTCTTGGAGTCAGCATCTAGTGGCCATCAGTGGTATTACCCTTTCACTTTAGCCTCACTTCTGAGATCCAGTTTCTTTGTCTATTTCTATATACAGTCTAAGCACAGGCTTTATGGGCGGCTGTGGCTCAGGTAGTCGAGCGGGTCGCCTATGAATTGTAAGGTTGTGGGTTCGATCCCCATGAGTTGAAGAGTCCTTGGGCAAGACACTGAACCCGAAGTTGCTCCCTGTTGGCATGGTGATTGTATGGGTAAATGAGGTGCCATGTAAAGCGCTTCGAGACCTAGCTTAAGTCATGAAAATGTACTCCATTTTCCATGAACACTGTTGCCCTCTTGTGGTGAAATAACAGCACTATATTTAACACTTTCGTCCATTATAACAAATTTTGTTTTTTTCCAGGGTGCCATCCTCTGATTTTGCCCAAATATTATAATCCTTGGGTAATACCCTATCTCTGAAAATGAAATGAATCGAGACCTGTTGTTAACTGTTTCTGTAATTCTGCTAACAAACAAACAAACTGATGCAGCTGGAGAGAAATATGCTCAAACATATCCGCAATCTGTCACAGAGCTGAGAACAGGTCTAATTAAACTGCCTACACCTGCACATTAGTGTATTTTGTGTTTTTGTGAAAAAAAAAAAAAAAGCATGCATACTCAAGCATTTTCCACTTGAACTGCAATTTGTTGCATCCCAGCCACGGGGAGGTTGATCTGACAGGTCCGTCGGTCTAAATTAAACCTCTTCAAAACACAGCGGCTCACAAAGAGAGTGACAGCAGGTTATCATTACCGATAATAATCTGATGAAGCAGGAGAGTGTGAGCAGGCTGCAGGTCGGATGATGACTCACGCTCGCTGACAGAAGTCGATTACAGGCTCCATTTGTGTCCTTTCTTTATCTGTGCTGGTACCAAAATACACAACATGTGCAGTCGAGATATACAGGAGATTAAAAATAAAGCGACTTATTCTTTAAGGTCTGAAAAGCGGCAATGCGAAACATAATGACTTGCTTTTATCCACGGTGAAGAAAGCACAGCAACAAACAAAACTCTCTGCAACATTTACTTAAGTGCTACCAAATCTAATTAGGTTTCCCTGTGAGGGCTCTGCTGCACAATTAAAGCCATAACCGCTGCTCTGGGCTGAGGCCCCATGAAATACAATAGCTGAAAATATAAAGCAGTCCATTTTGTAAAAAGGCCTATTACAACAAGAACGCCACATCTTCCATTAAAATATCATGTGGTACTATGGTTGGACCTCTTTTCCATTAATTACCTGCCAGCGTCAGCTCCAACTGGCATTTCTGTATTTTTTTTGTTGTCAAGGAATAAAAAAAACACTCACATTTCCTTCCATCCATTAATCTGTCTGTTATTTATTTGGGATGGTTGGTTGCCAAGGCTTTTTCTAAATATATTGTAATTTAGTCCAAAATCCTGCTTGAAAGCAGCTTGGAATATCGAAGCTAATGTTGCTTGTGCTATATGAGGTCCACAGAAGGAAAGGACAGAAAAGTATTTCTTGCCTCTTTATTTTTAATTGCCCTTCCTGACAACACATCCCAGTGCCTTGTTAAAACTGAAGCAAAAATAAGAATTATGTGCGATTTGATGCCACTTCCTCGTGCTGTTTGGGTCAAATTTGATATATGACAGCTGGAAAACTTCCATAAATGTAATTTTCTTTCAGCCTGAAATTTGATGACTTCTCCTAACGTGACCCAAAATACACTTTCGTATGGGAACTACAAATGTTTATACACTGAGGCTGCTTTGGGTACAATTTGAGCGATATCTATTAAAATGGATTTTAGTTCAACCAGTGTGGGTCATATCAAGAAAAACTAATGTAAGGACTATCATCCATTTATTATAATAATAATAATAATAATGGTTGGATTTATACAGCGCTTTTCTAGACACTCAAAGCACCTTACAGAGACCATTATTCATTCGTACCCAGTCATACCAGTGGCAGTAAGCTATGATAGCCACAGCTGCCCTGCGGCAGACTGACGGAGGCGTGGCTGCCAGTCTGCGCCTGCTTCCCCTCCGACAACCACCAAACCATTCATTCAACATTCATACGAGGCAAAGGTGGCTAAAGTGTCTTGCCCGGGGACACACCAACAGCAACTGGGAGGAACAGGAATTGAACCACCGACCCTTCGGTTGGTAGACGGCTGGTCTACCACTGATTATGGTCAGATAGGGCATTGACACTTTCTAAATAGTCTGAAGTTTAAAATTTGATATAGACACTTATTATAAGCCAAACCACACTGAAGCCATCAAACCTGAACAGTATGTAAAGGTTAAAAAAGTACAGACTGTGTATAAAAGATGGACGTAGCCACTGAGCCTTAAAAGTGAAGCCAATAAAAGTGCAATACCACCAATGTCCACTAGTTACTGACTCCAAAAAAACTTGACTCCAAGGCCCAATCCCAGTTCATCCCATGGCCTTAGCCCTTTGTGCATTCATGTAAAGGGGTAGGGGTTGAAATATCCCATATGAAATGGGACAACCCTTCAAGACCTGTTACATCATCAGCGATCCATGATGACAAACACAGATTATCAAGTAACAGACATGTTCAATTGGTGATGGGTATAACAGGACACGTGAATGTTACGGTAAAGCAATGCTAATGTGAAAAGCCCGAAGGTTTTTTTTCTAAGTTTGTCCTCAACAAGCGATCTATAAACAGCAATAAACTGATGATCAAATGATTATTATAGGTTCTTTGTGTTCCTTTCACTGCAGCATTTGTCTTCATGTTGCCGGTGACTAACTAAGATTATGGGAAATTTCTCATATCCATCTGTTTCGAAGGCCAGACAGCTGTACCTCTTGGCCCTCACTCTTCGACATCCCTACCCCTTGAAATGGAGGGGTAGGGGTAAATATCAGAAATGGTATTGGGCCAAACCGACTTTTTCCATATATTATTTTTATGTCATTAGCTAAAGTCAAGTCTTCTCATCAGTGATCTGATGATCTATCTGAACATCATTTCATCATTCAATAGATATTAGATTTCAGGAAGAGGAAGATTTAGGGCTATGGTTAGCTCTGGTCTCCAGTGATTTACAGGTTGTTTGGAGGCTCATTCACTAATGAACTTCAGTCTCATATACAGCTGGACAGTGACCTTGGATTCAAGGGTCAGACCTGCCTCCCCACTCCTCCCTTCATATCCAAATATGGTCACTTCTGGGTCCAAAAAACCCAACATGGCTGCATTGAGATATCTTTCAAACCTAAGTCCACAAACCATTGCCATTGTCAATGTCATCACCAATGGGTGATGTCACTACATCCATCTCTTACTGCTAGACTATAATCTAATCCTACAACCTGCACCCTGCAAGTCCAGTTGGACAGCAACTGAGAACATGTATGACTTTCTTTGTGACTTTATGTTAAAAGGTAATTTGATTTACTTTATTTAGACACATAAACACATTTAGTGACACAGTAGATCTTTGAGGACGGTCACACTACTTTTTGTCTTTGCTTCTCAGGTGCAGACTTCACGCCGACATGCTTTAAAGAAAGTGTGCGGTCCTGGGGTGGATGGGTTTGTGTTTTATTGTGGCGGGACATGACTGATTCCAGGTTGAAGACTAAAACAGAAAGTCACATCTGAATTGGTTCAAGTGATCTGGTTCAAATCCAGACAACAACGATTACTCCAAGCTAATCCAAATGATGCTTTCTGAGCCCAGATGCAGCCACACACCACAACAGATCAGGCAAATGTGGCTGAGTTATACTGAGAAAACTAGAACACAGCCGAGTGCACCGCAGACTTATAATTGGGATAGGACTGTGTCAGAAATATTGATATTAAAATGGATGTGGATGAACTGAGCTGAAACAGCTTGTGGGATGTCACTTAACAGTATGATTCAGTGGAGGAAGTCACTTTTCTGTCTATCTCAATCCCCAGTGTCTTGTGGTTTTTATTGGGCTTGATAACAGGCTGTGGCTCTGTAACACAACAACATCCAGCAGGATTCAGCTTTATATAGTCACCCCTCACGCTCCGTACAGTGTCTCCTCGTTGATTAGCGCACTGTGCACCGCGGGGGGATGATTAGTAGTTAGCTGTCAGGTGGTGTTTTTCCAGGTCATCTTCTATTACAAGGTGCGAAGTGTGTGAAATCAGCCTGTCAGCACTAATCTCCATGTGAGCGCCTCCAACACCGCCGCATCTTGTTAATGATACTTTGGGACAAACTTGAGTGGGTGTTAGGAATAATTTACATCTGTGCAGTGTAATTGTCCTGCTTTTACTTCTCCTTTATGTAGTTTTTATTCTTCTCGGGCCAATAGTAGGAGTCACCGATTTTTTTCTTTTTTGCTGTTTATTGCAGTGGAGTACAAAGCTTACATCTAAACGTAAAGCCTTCCTCAGCTTTGGTCAGAGGTTATTATTATTATTCACTGTAATTTATTCATGTTGAGTGTTGCCATGCTCCCTGAGTCACACTTGAAACCCACAGCCATGCCAACGACACGTTGCCAGCTCCATCATCAAATACTTTTGTTCTGGTTGTTTTTGGAGCACAGCTAATGTTGGACTTGGCGAGAAATGACTGGGAGAGGTGTATAAACAGGGACAAAAAAAACCCACTAGGTGATTGTGAACTCTGCATGACACTCCATTCATTTTTTAAAATCGGATTTATTTGGAGATTGGAGTGAGACTCATTGGATGATAAACAATTACATATATTCAAACATCCAGCAAAACATCAGCATTTATTGGAGAGATGTTTCTGATGAATCTACGCTCAATATTTCCTGTGCTTTTGTAAACACTGAGGCTCTATTTCTATCTACACCAACTCTTTTTTAGCAACTAGATGCTCCTTTATGTTAAAGTCACACTGAAACGATATTTTGAGAGTATCTAACTTGCATATCATCACATATATCTAAGAAAAAAATATGTGGGTGGGACAAAATGTTTGTACTTTGACTTTATAATAACATTTTTATTTTTTTTTGGCTAACTACGGAAGCCCTAAAAGGACGTGGTTAACTATATTTTTATTTTCTTCGTTTTCCCTTGATAACGAGATAATTACGGTGGTTTTCCTGAGATCTTGAGTTATTTTTGTAAATAAAATAAAGTTCGCTTTTTTCAAGGATGAAAGGATAAATTATCTCGTTATCGAGAAAAATAACTTGAGACCTCGAGAAAACCACTGAAATTATCTCGTTATCACGGGAGAAAACAGAGAAAATAAAAATATAGTTAACCACGTCCTTTTAGGGCTTCCATAGCTAACATTGTTATGTGAACAATACAACCAGTGATGTCATCTTAAAGGATTAGAGAGATTTAAAATTTTCTGTGGACTTTGTCTGCTGTGTTTTGTGCAAAGTGGGCACTGTAGAGCAACAATCAGCTAATACTACTGAAACAGTAAATCTGTGAAAACAAACAAAGAAAAAAGGTTGAGCTGTTTAATTAAAACAAATAAAAATGATAGATTGTACTGTAGAACGGATAAAGTTTGCTGGTTTGTGCACTTATATTTTGAAGTTAGGCATTTTATCGTCAGCATGTTTGATGTTAGGAATAAGAAGTGACCATATTTGGATATGTAGCTCGCTTCATATACAAATACGGTCACATCTGGTTCCAGCTATGAGGCGGGTCTTGAACCCAAGGACTCTGTTCAATGTGTATGCATACTATCTACTTAATTATGTTTTTTTTTTTTTTCCCAGATTCACCATCTCAACGTCAACATCAGAATGACTTGTGGGAAAATGTATTTAGTGAATAGTTCATGATTGAACATTTTTGAATTGAAATCAACTGGAGCTGGAGTTTTTTTGGAGCCAACATCTAGTGGCCATCGGGGGTATTGCACGTTTTTTTAACACTTCTGCATTGGCTTCATTTTTGAGGTTGCTTCGATCATTCCTATATGGAATCTATAACAAAAAATATCGATTAGCTTCTTTTAAACTCTTAGCCAATGGTGAGGTCTATATGTGCCTGGTCCTACCCACTTGAAACTGAGTCACCCAATCACAGAGCTACAAGCACACTGCATCTAATCTGAAATAATTGTTAATAAGCCAATTAATTAATAAATAATCTCAAACATCACATCTTTAGAAATGTTTTACAAATTATGCAGCAAATAAAAATTGCTGTTTCTAATCAGCAGTAGCAACATTTTATACACCTGTCAGGACCTCACCTGTCAATCATCCCCTCCATCACAGCAAGCTAGCAGCTTAATTAGCTTCCAGTTGAACTAAGGGAGAGAGAGAAGCTCAACTCGATCGGACAAAGGTGAAATAATGGCAGTGCTAACGGTGCAGTCATCACAGGTTAGCTTTTTGCATTCTTTGTTTTTTGTTTGTTTATCATGCACGTGTGCTTTAGTGTTCATCATCACAACTGAAAGGATGAATCAGGCTTGAAGATGGGTGTATGTTTTAACTTCCCCTTTTTGCTTTTCTTACATTTTCCACAGTTTCCACCTAAGTAGTTGCATCTTGGCAGTAGTGGATGCCTCCTTCTTCTGTCAGTATCCACAGTCTGAGTGGGTTTCTCGTGGGCAATCGCACATATGGAGTCTGGCCTCAGTTGGTGATGTAAGTAGCTACTTGCTGAAATAGTAACAGACGGCGATGGGGAGGGTGTGTAAGGATGAAGTTGGTTGTCTCATAGAAACAGATTGTGATTTTTAAAACGCCCAGTGTGCCAGCATCACATTGTTTTGTTTTTATATCATTTATCATATGAAGTTTTAAATACCATATATGAATACATACACGGACCATACATTTTTTCTCAGTGTCTCTCCTTAACATTGTGAATCAGGGCAACTGGACTTGGTTGAAGATTCATGACGATGTTTCTCACCCAAGAGGGTTCTTCATTAAAGTCCGATTGGTGGGAGGTTTGGGTTTTGACCTCTCTGAGGTCGTTAACAGGGTCATCGCTGGTTGTATTGATGAGCCTCATGTTCAGATAGCCATGACCGGGACATTTCTTTAAGGTAATTTGAGATCTGTCATGCCTAATGATTGCTTGGGGAACACAGGATGAAGCCAATGTGAGTAAATAAAACAACCCGTAGACATTTTTACTCAAAGGTGAACATTTCTGAAGAATGTTTACAGCACCGTGTTCAATCCAAGCCACAAACAACTGAGGCTGTTCTGAACCCAAAAGGTTCTTCCTGGTTTTACTAAGGAACTGGCACAGGTTTCTCAAGCCCCTACACCAGTTGTCCCCAGTCCTGGTCCTTGAGGGCCCCTATCCTACATGTTTTAGATGTTTCCCTCTTCCAACACACCTGATTCAAATGACCAGGATCGTTATCGGGCTTCTGCAGAGCTTGATGATGAGCAGTCATTTAAATCCGGTGTGTTCGAAAAGGGAAAACATCTAAAACATGCAGGGTAGGGGCCCTTGAGGACCGGAGTTGGGCACCACTTAATTCGAGGATATGCAGTAGAGGTAATGCCCAAAAAACATCACTAGATGTCACCATTGTACCTAGAAATACCTACTATCCCCATCTGCTGTAGATCAGGGTTTCTCAACTCCGGTCCTCGGGGACCAGTATCCTGCAGGGAAACATCTAAAACATGTAGGATAGGGGTTCTCGAGGACCAGAGTTGGAGAGCCCTGATCTAAAACATGCAGGATAGTGGTCCTCGAGGACCGGAGTTGAAAAACCCTGCCTTAGAGACTACAGTCCCATCTTGATTGATTGACTTTTAGAACATAAATCAACTGTAGAGGATTTTGAGATATTGGTGTAGACAGTGAAATTATTAGTGCTGATTTAGTTTTGAGAAAGTTAAAGTCAACTACATGGATGGAAAGCAAAGAAGAAACCTGGAATTTTCAGCAAAATATGCAGACAATGGTTTAAAGTCACCACTCTGATGAGCTTTAATGAATACTGTAATACAGTATGTGTCAGAAAAGGATTGAGTATTCTGTTAAAAGCGATCTTTGGTTAGCAGATACACACTCATCATTTGACATGTTACCAGAAAACCGTATGACTGTTGCTAAATCTGTTTATTTGGCACAGGTGTCAGCTTGCAATATGTTTTAATGAAACTAATGCAACTCAATATCTTTTGTCATCCTTACAAGGGCAGACGTAGTGACTCCACAAGAGAAAATGGACAGCCTGAAATATGAAACAAATCTCCTTATAATGAGTGTTGTGTTATCATTCTCCAGCAAACAGGATGTTGTGTCTTGCTGAGATAGTTTGACTTTTCACCACCGTTGAATCCTGACCTTCACCATGCAGAACTCCCCACATGGTGGCAGCAACGCTCCACTGAACACAGACCATCTGGTTACTGAGGCTTCAGATGGTTTATCTCTGAGCTGGCAACAATCCCCAGAACACAAACACAGCTGCTTAATGTGCTGTAAAGGCACAGGAGCCGACTCTTCACCCACCTCCCAAACCTCGGATGGAAACTCTGGACGTACTGTATCAGGACTGGGAACATTGATTTTCTATTGATTCTCCTTTTTGTTTCTTCATTAGTACATGTTGTACCTCTCTCTCTGTTGAGGTGTGGCTCCTGGTGATACAGCAGCCAAATTAACCACAAATGAAGCCTCCTCAGCATAAATCTGATGGTTGTGTATCCAGATCTCAGTGGTCACAGCGTGTTGCCACAGTGCTGTGTTGCTGCTGGCAGAATAAATGGTTATTAGAGCTGAGAGCGAGTGGCCGACCTTTTGGCTCATGTGTTTACTGTGTATTTGGCTGTTCTTACATAATGGATGGTGAGATGTTTTTACTCAGTTTATTGTTAACACTTGGTGCATCCATCTATGTTTTCTTTAGCGAACTGTCAACCCACACTAGAAAATTCTTGATAAAGTTGAACTCCTCTCCCTGAAGCAGTTTAAAGTTATTCACTGTTACTCACTAACAACACAATGTGTGCACACTACAAAAACAGGCTGGGTGGTTTTTACCCAGAACTGGGTAAATATCAAACTGAATACATGCTTGGTTAATTTAATACTGCAAGATAGACTGTTTTTACACAATATTTTGTAGGTTTTACTCAATAATTAGGTGTTTTTACACAATATTTCATTGTTTTTCTTGGATTTTATTGTTTCTACCCCACGTATTATTGTCTTTACCCAAGGTGTTGTTGTTTTTACCCAACATTTTATTGTTTATATCCAAAGTATCGTTGGATTTACCCAATATGTTGTTGTCTTACCCAATGTGTTCTTGTTTTTATCCAAAGTGTTGTTGATTTTACCCAACATTTTAATGGTTTTATCCAACATTTTATTGTTTTTACTCAAAGTATTGTTGTCTTTACCCAGTGTGTTGTTGTTTTTATTCAACATTTTCCAGTATTTTGTTGTTTTTATGCAGCATTTTTCCCACTGGATAACCCCCCC
>OOFC01051079.1:0-22442 GCA_900323345.1 Pseudochromis fuscus
GATGGCTGCACGTGGCTACCGCAGGACTTTTCAGCAGTGCAGAGAGAAATTAAAAAAGTTAAAAAGTTGTTCCTCCATCGCTTCTTTCCACATCTGTGTGTCGCATAAAAGATGATGTCACGAATGACGGCCAGGTACACTGAGGAGGCACTATCCTCGGCAATGTGAATGCTACCGAGGGAGGGCAGTCCCAAGCATTCCGAAGCGAAGTGAGTAGGTCCCAGTGTGAATGAGCCATAAGACTGGGATCATGGGCTCTACAGTTTTTATTTCACCCTTGAATCTGTCTTGGTGAGAGTGTCTGGTTGTGGGTTTGCAGCATTAAAAATGGCATGGCTTAGAGCAGGGGTTCTCAACTTGTGCCATCGAGGGCCGAGACCCTGCAGGTTTTCTTTCCAACCATCTCTCCAGCAGATGATCTCACTGATAAGCTGCTTCTCTCAAATTGAAGGAGGTGTTAATCATTAAAATCACCTGCTTCAGAGACCGGCTAGAAGGAAAACCTGCAGTGTCTCGGCCCTCCATGGCTCAAGTTGAGAACCCCTGGCTTAGAGTATAGTGAGGTATAACTGTTAGGAAGAGCACAAGAAATTCAGTCAGTAATCTACCTTCAAGTAGTTTTGTGTCTTGAAAGGTTGGTCTGGTAGCTTTGTAAGCCCCACATCTCAAGCTTTGGTTTGTATGAGCTTTGTTGTAGCTTGACTGTCACTTTTCTTTGCATTTTGGGATGATTGGTAGGCCACTGAGCCTTTTGTTGGAGGAACCTTTGGAAAGGCTACTTTGGTTTGATGCTCATGGACAATTTCAGGACAATGTTTCATGTTGTTATGCAATGCCACTTCTATCCCATAATATGTGTGTTCTTCCAAAAACAGTCAACAGTAGTTTTAGGAGTCCACAAAACACGTTTCCAACTTTATGCAACTTAAAAATTCTTGATGGCAAGAGATACAGATTTTGTGAGGCATTGCTCACATCCGGATGTTTTCCAATAATAAAGTACTATTGACAATACATTGCAGTTGTGAATGATGGTAAAGATAGGCAAATAATATTTCAAGTTTATGAATAAATAGACTATTCCAAAGAGTTTGTTTAAATGAATAGAAAAACCATAGTCAAAATACAGCTAGAAAAAAAAGATTGCAAAAAAAACATTACAATTAATGGGAAGTTTTAAAATGAAGAGCTCAACTAAAGTATCCATCCTGAAAGTCATCCCCCAGGCCCCATCATGGATGGTTTCATGAAAGCTACCCCTCTAAATAAGCCCATGTGATGACAGAGCATTTCAACCAATGAGAAAATTGGGAGGATTTTTCTGATTGGTTGAAGTTCTCTGGGGCGGCACGGTGGTGCAGTGGCTAGCACTTGTGCTTCACAGCAAGAAGGTTGGGGGTTCAAATCTCGGTTTGGGGTTTGAATCTCGGCTCAGGCCTTTCTGTGTGGAGTTTGCATGTCCTCCCTGTGCATGTGAGGGTTTTCTCCGGGTACTCCGGCTTCCTCCCACAGTCCAAAGACATGCTGGTTAGGTGAATTGATCAAACTAAATTAACCGTAGGTGTGAGTGGTAGTGTGAATGGTTGTTTGTCTATATGTTAGCCCTGCGATAGGCTGGCAACCTGTCCAGGGTGTACCCCGCCTCCTGCCCGATGACAGCTGGGATAGGCTCCAGCAGACCCCTGCGACCCAAGTGTGGAATAAGCAGGTATGGAAGATGAGATGAGATGAGATG
The DNA here is from genome assembly GCA_900323345.1 of Pseudochromis fuscus. NCBI lineage: Eukaryota > Metazoa > Chordata > Actinopteri > Pseudochromidae > Pseudochromis > Pseudochromis fuscus. Next base: position 1,736 of record OOFC01051079.1, read on the forward strand.
AGATGAAATTCTCAGACATCACATGGGCAGAGTATATGCAAGCTATATATACTGAGTTAGACTGCATCATGGCAGTCCAGTGCTAGCATTAGGATGGCCATACAAAAACACAACTGTTTCATCCATTCATCCATCCATTTTCTATATCTGCTTATTCCACACTTGGGTCGCAGGAGTCTGCTGGAGCCTATCCCAGCTCAACTGTTTCATAAATGGTCAAATATGCCTGAATCTTTTCTTATGGTTTCTCAGTATTACAGCTACCAACCTGTTTAAAGGTTCGATTTGATATTCCTTAACTTAGATTTTCTTGCCACTAAAGCTGTATGAAATCAAAGCAAACATCTGGGTTTATGATGGACAAACAACCTTTTTGGCATTTAACATTTAGGGCCAAGTTACTTTTATTACTTAGTTTGCTATAAAATTACTTTTTTTTTTACTTAAAATTGTTTAAACAAAATTTAAATTTATAAATTAAGAGTTTGAAGATAACTGTAACTGTGTGTACTGTGAAAGCTTCATACTTATACTTTGAAAATAATATTACAGTTTAGTCATTAATTAAGTCAGGCATGTTTTTATGACAGCAAGACACTGATCCTGTTGGGCAACTACCTAAACAGTTGACTATCCTCCTCCACCCAAGGCCCTTTCTTTTCAAAGCCTGGATGACAGCATTCAATACGTGTTTTCTTTGGTTGTGCTAACAGAGAGATTTGGTACAGGCCCTGTATGTTTTCTGTTATACTGCATGCATCAATAGTTGATTTTACTGCAATGATAGTTAGTTAGTACCACTGTACTGTAGCCTCAGCAATCCATGGGTACAGCTCATGTTTAACCTACACAGAATGCACACTGTCTATGCCCTCACGCTGTGGGTTTGTTAGTACTGCTGAATGAAACATAGTGACTAAATGTGGATTACCTTCAAGCTAGAAGCTGGTTTGGGCAGAGTATTCACATAACTAGGATTCCATTATCCACACCCACTGAGAAAGAAGCAATCACTTAAACATCCCAAAATGTTAAACCAAAGCAAGCACCTGTTGCAATGATGGTGTCATCTTAATGTTGGGCATTATTATGCAGGTTGTGACTTGTTGAGTTTCATGTTTGTGGTGGTGGGTTTAACGTTTAAAATCCTCCACAACTAATAGGTTATTTCTTTTGCTAATGCGGATGACTTCTGAATGCAGGTCTATCAGACATTTGACTTATTTGGCAAAACGTCCCTGACAACTGTTTTAACTTGCACCTCTAAGCTTGCAGATCCATCAGGTGTCTGTGTTACCTTGTTTTCATGCATGGTACATCAGCCACACTGATTGGTTAAAAATAAAACAAAAGTGAAGTTATATTCAAAATGAGAAGTTCAGCAATGGAAACCACATCTTCAAACAGTGACATTTAAAGTGTATGTGGCAGTAAGTAGTCTGTTTGTGATTATAGATCCTTGTTGAAGACAAGTATATGACATCAGATCCTTTATTAAGTTAGAATAAAGAAGTGTCTAATATCATTCAAGTTTACAATAAAGGTAATTTGCAGGCTAACAACTTGGACATACCATGATCACACCCAGTGAGATGTGGATGTTCACAGATCAGTTCAGCTCTATAAATAGATATACTTGTGAAGAAGCTGTTTTGAACTGTGGTATCACCATAACACATGAGTCAGTTTGTCTTGTTTTCAAAACACTGTGCAACCCAAGAAGCTAGGAATAACAAACATGAGCATTACTTTTGAATGAGAGTAATAAAGAGATCGCTACAATGTTGTTGAAACACAACAGCTGAACAGGACAAAAGTTGACACCGACCATCACATATAATTTCTTTACTAAAGTCCAAAGACTTATCAAAGCCAACGTGGCTGCAAAGTCAGGACACACAACCTACCGACGACTGACTTAACAAGCCTCTGAGAAAACGTAACAATCATTACCTAAATACATAACGTTAAAGCAAAGCAAACACTCCTGTAAATACACGGTAAATAGCGAAGTTTAACGCTGACTAGATCAAGTTAACAAAGTTAGCAAGCTTAACATCAGGGGTTAACACGACGTTGACGTTCCGTGTGAGCGACAACATATTTGACAGTTGTTAATTAGTTTGATGATTGTATAGAACAAGCGTTGAAACGTTTCCTAAAGCTGGAGGTTAATCAACATGTTTTTTTCCTGTTGCTTGTTAAGTTTTCCACTTTGGTCAACCTGCTAGCTTGAAGCTAGCCCAACAAAAAAACTAAGGAAAGTGCTAGCTAGCTACCTAGCTAAGCGGCTGGCTAACGTTTAAAAAAGTCGCGCGTTTACCTGACTGGCTTTGTAAAACTGCTTCTTCAATCCTGCGACGGACATCCTGCACCCTCGGTTATTGCCACCTGGATCTCGAGGGTAAATAAAATATGTATTAAATAGTTGCCGTGAGTTCACAGCACAAACAGCAACGGAGCAACACGTCTCCAAACTTTGCACCGTGGATGTAAAACTTGCTAGGCAACCACAGTTTCCTGGCTTCAGCTGCATGTGGGAGGCTCCATCCTGCAGCATAAAGTGGGTCAAAACACACACAAACACACAAACACACACACACACACACACACACACACACACACCTTTCATGTATCATGTTATTATTTGATGATTTTCCCAATTGTACTTACTTTATGTTAGGAAAAAGTCTTAAAACGTCTTTTGGAAAAAAAAACTAATTAAAAAAAAACTCGACTCAAGGCCTTTTGTTAAAACACAGACCACTGTTGGGAAAGATTTGGTTTTTAAAAATAACTTTCATGTTAAATTTCAAACGTTAAGGATATTTTATTTATGATATATTAGAGAGAAAAGTAGCAAATCCTTTGAATTGGAGACACTGCAACCGAGGGAGATTGTTACAATGGTTGCAGACCCAGATTCATTATTATGGGTCATAATTAGTAGTATGATACAGTATGTACAGTGCAAAACACAAATTTAATTAGTTTGTGCCATTTGCATTAGTGGGTTATTGTATCAGAACAATAATTTTACATGCCATCCTATTAGTTCGCCATGTGCAAAGACTTTTTTCTGTTTTTTTATTTACGGTGTTGTGCAAAAGGTTTACACACTAGTTTGTTTTTCATTGACCATAGTTAAATAGAAAAAAAAAAAAAAAGCTTGTTGATTTAATCTGTCTGTGTCATCTGCCTCTTATGTAATCCCAGGCTGACTCAAAAGGTTGAGATCAGAGTTCTGTGGGGGTCACACCATCTGCTACAGGACAACCTGTTCCTCCTGTGGCTGTGCGACCATACATACTGACTGTCTGTCTGGGGTCATTGTCATGCTGCAGAATGAATTTGGCATCAGGTGGATGCATCATCAACGGCCCAAACTAGAAATGACTATTTCTCAGTGCTGGTTATATCAAAAAGAAAGTAAAAGTTCAAATAAGACACAAACATTTCAAAAGAAAAAGAAACCATTTATTACATTCTTAAAACCACATGTAATGTATCCCATTGGACAACAATATATATCGAGCTGTGTGACTCAGTTACTCTTGGACTAGTAATATACCTCTTGTACATTTTGTCATACAGGGAAAGAAAAGGGAGACAAACTATTTTTTTTTGTTTGTACTTTTCCTAATCTTTCTTCAATTAAAAAAAATAGATCACCGACTTTACAAGACAAAAGTGGAGACACATGAAGAAAAATGTGGATAAAAGACTGACAAATAAATGAAAATCACAGCAAAAGAAACATTAAACCCCAATAATGAAATTCATCTTTAATGCTAACTGATTTTTTTTGTATTCCTATGTATCTTAAATTTAAAGTTACAATATTAGGACAAACAGGAAGGGCTTTGACACTTTGTGAGAAACATTCACAAAAATAGAACTTACGTCCACAGTGATTATGGTTATGGGTCTCATCTTAGGTGCAAAGGTGTGAGGAGTACAAGGCTAAAAGACGACACTGGTAATAAAGGGACGAGAGATCGCAGCTAGCTCCCTGAGCAGCAGGCAGCAGGTCCTCAGACTCAAGAACTTCACAGCGCCCCAAGTAAGACATTATCATCACCTCAACGCCACAAAAACCTTCGGTAATTGTGTTATGTACATAAAAAAAAAAGAGAGAGAGTTATGGGGCGACCTTGTGTGACAGATATGGAGTTAAAAAAAAAAATAGTACAAGAGATTGACTGAAGTCTTACTGGCATGGAAGCCCAACTCAGGGGGGCAGCTGGTAGCTCTGTCTTGCCTTAGACTAGTGTCCAGTGAGAGAGAAGAAAGTATAAGTGCTTTGTATTGGGACAAGTGTTGGGTTTGGGACTAGAGGAGAGAGGAACAGCAAATGTACAAAATAATACAGTTGCACCAACCAGCAAGGAGGGTTTATGATACATATGACTGGACCACCGTCGTCATCCCGGCCATTAACCAACTGAAACAACATGAGTGAAAGACAGTTGTACTATACCTATTGTACTGGCTGCTGGTTAGAAACAGGTGAGGGGGACCCGAAGTGTCCCCGTTCATTATACAGTTCATGAAGTCATCTTTTGCCTTGCTTTCTTTTGTCTCATAGTGTCCTGTTTGTCCTCTTTAGGCAGGGAGGGCAGCAACAGTGCAGACTGAAAGCGGACAGTTTCAACGCAAGGCAATTTTTTTTTTGTTTGTTTGTTTTTGCCTTTTGTTGGAGTACACTGCGTTGCATCTGCAACAAGTGTCCACCCCATCGCTTGCGTGATGGAAGCGCCTCTTTGCCGTCGGGGGGGCAAGACAAGGTCGTTGCCATGGAAACCTGAGAGTACTGTCAAGAGAGGAAAAAAATCGTCCAGAAAAAAAGATGAGTCCAAATATCAGCTTTCCCCACATCTCGATCTGTTGTCCCTCCTCTTTCATCTGACTGTCCATTTTTCTCTCCCTTTCACTCTGAACTGAACTCACACATTCTAACTCTCTCTCTCCATATACTTATATAGTCATCTATTTACATTCTTATTTAAAATATTTGTTTATAAATGTGTATATAAATTAAACATAATTTTATCTTGTCCTGTCTAAGTGGCATTTACAAGGAAAGGGGTGCGTGGGACTGAGGTTTCTCATTGCATTACAAGAGCCTACAAAAAAAGGCAGCACCGAACACTGTCTAAATGTGTGTGAGACTGGTTCTGAGCTGGTTAATGAGTTCAGCCTAAGCCATGAGTCGCATCAGATGTCCGTTTCTTTTTTATATCAGAAAAAATCTGCGACTCCTGATCTTGGTCCCTAAGTGATGGTCAGTACAAAGATATTGTCTGTATGGATACGCATGCGTACCATACCAAGATGCATGAATATAGAGAGGGATTACTGACTGAGAGGTGTGTTAATAGCGAAACTCATTGTAATACCGTGCGTAAAAGTCTGTCTAAGAGTGGCAGGGTTGTACATTCACTGATGTTGGGTTCTCGTGTGTGCACTGGTGCTTATTTATGAGGTACATTCATAACTGGTTTGGGTAATCCACAGTGGATCAGATGTTTTAACAAGTGTTAGAGCTTGGAGCTTTTACATGCTAAGAGGGCTGCTGTGATATTAATACAATGCCCGTAAGCTTGTTGGTAATGCTACAATATGCAAAGGACCATGAGCATGTGTGGTCTGTAGTGTAAGGTGCTTTGCCTGCTGGGAAAGTGGAGGACTACTTTGGGATCATGGGAGACGAAGTATTTAAAGTCCTGGATTGTCTCTTAACTGCTGGTTGTTGAGCTTCAACATCTCTATCCTTCTCTGTCTCTCCTTTTACTTCCCTACCTCTGAATTCACTCTGTCCATCTCTCTTGTTTGTCTATCTGTCTGTCTAGCTGTCAGTGGAGTCCGGCAGAGACATCTCACTGCCAAACACTTCCCGGTACAGTGGTGGGAAACTGTAGGCGGTCTCTGGGTGGACCAGACGGAAAAACTCCAGTTTATCGATGTGGAGGTTACAGATAGACTTCATTATGGGCAGCTTGGACACCATCTGTGGGGACATAAGTAACGCAAACATAAATATGGTAATGTGTAACTGTGTGTGTGTGTGTTGAAGAAGAGTGGTTTTTGCACGAGTTTACCTTGTCCAGTTTCTCGTCAGAAGCGCCACTCTTGTGTAGACTGTGCTGCAGAGCCAGGTAGACTTTCTCCTGGAGCTTCTGAACCTTCTGGCCTTCTGTCAGCCAGGGTCGACCTGCAGTAGCAAACACACAGTGTAAATAAAAAACAGCACTGGCAATGATGACCTTTCAGTGTTTCGTGCATTTTTTCATGAACATGTTTAAATGTGTGCGTGAGTGTAAAAAGGGGAACTAGAAGAAAAATAATCACCGGGGGACAGAAGGACGGCAGCGCTGAAAAGAGCCATCTCCTCATCAGATAGCTGTAGACGGCAGAGTCCTTTTCCCAGGTCAAACACCGCACTGACCAGGTCATCACAACCTGCACACACACACACACGTGTTTGATTATTATTTGTTAAAAAATAATAACTTAAACACTTAATACTCCTGCTTGATTAAATCACTGAACCGAGAAATGATGACTGATACAATCGATTGCTTAAAAAAGGAGATAACTCGGATATTTCCTTAAATGTGTTTATTGTGCTGCCTACTGCCGTGTTTAATGGTGTTTGTTTTTATTTATTCCAGTAGAGAATACTGTTCACTTGTGATAATGAAGAGGCAGAAATTGGAAAACAACATCTGGAGGCTTTTAATAACCCCTCCTTAGGGCCTGTGCTTTCTTACAAGAGCTGCTGTTGACCAGACTAAAACTGGAATGGCTCTTTTACAAACTGAACACAATTATCACAGTTGTGCCACTCAAAATTATTAATTGTATTTCTATTTGATCCTCACCAAGTGCTTTGAAGAAGTGAGCCGGAGCAAATTTTCCGTTGAAGAAAATGGTGCTGTTGTTGTTGTTGAAAGCTCGGCACATACGTATGAGCAGGACCTCCAGGCAGCCTAAACGGGTAAGCCACAGACAGAGGAATAGACATGGAGAGATGGAGGAAGAAGGGGGAAGGGGATGACAGAGGAAGCCAAAGATACTCCAACATGCACAAAACACACAACAAAATGTAAATAATTTTGACCCAGATTGGTTTACAGCAAATATGAGACATTTTTGAACCATTTGAAAATGAACAGAACAGACATCCAAGATATATATTTTTTAAAAGAAAGTAAACGGATTGTCAAATATATGTTTTTTTATGTTACATATATGTGTTGAGCAAATACAAATAAATAAATAATTCAAATTTGGTTTCCAGAATTGGGCAATTCCCCCCCATGTTCAGAAAAAGTGTGTGTTATTTATCGCAACAAATAAAAAAATGATTTTACAATAAAAAGCAAAGGTAGAAGGTTGGAGACAAAAAACAGGAAGGAACTACAGTTAGCAAGTTTAAGACTTTAACAACAACTTCAAGACTTTGTTTTCTTTGGAAAAAGGAAAATTGTGAATGAACTTTTTCAGCTTTTTAAGCTGTGCACTGACCTGCTTTCAGCAATATTATCTGATCATTCTGGCACAGGTCCATAAAGCCAGCAATACGTTTGGCAAACTCCACCACATACTGGATGGCGTTGGTGATGTGATGTGCACACTGCTGCCACATCCACTCAGCTGACTGGAAAAAGTGTCACAAAAAGAGATGTGAGCATTACAAATCCATCAACAAGCATCAACACCTTCTAGAAGTAGACTATCCTCTATCTGTCAGTGATAGCTAATAATTCAAAGTCTGATACTGAGCTGTTATTGTGTTACAGTAAGAATACATGTATAATGGAAATACTACACATTTGTATGACTAGATATAATTTTCTCAGTGTAATGAAAAGACCACTCCACTCCACTACTATTGTGTGTGATGGACTAACTGGAAGCAAATCAGTGTCAGTGTTCATAGTAATGAGCATGTTTTTTGTAGCAAAGGAAGAACAAGATGCTGCTACTACAGTTTTTACTAGGATCAGTTCATTGCTGGTTTGGGTCTTCTCATGTGGACTTGTTCACAATAACACTATTAAATATCACCAGGCTTATTCTTTACACCTCTGTAGGTAGGTGTATGTGTGTGTGTGTACCTTGTTTTGAAAAGCACGTGTTTCCTCAGGTGTGTATTGCACCCAGGTGAATCTCTTCATGTCCTCGGCGCTGTACTGACACGTCTCCAAGTGAGACTTAACAATACTCTGAGTGATGCGCTCTGTAAAACAAAAAGAAGTACATACACATAAACATCCGTGTTGTCTCACTCTGGTTATATTTGTGGTGGAAGCTGGTTTGTGCTTTGTAGCGTGCACCACAGTTACAGTGTAACAGCAGTGTTGTTTACATAACCACAGATCGTGCAAATGTAACCTTGAATAACTAGAAGCTTTGCACCAGACTGCTGTGAGGTTTACCACTGACGTGCCTGTCAAAACTGAGAGCTAACGGCTCATTATCTCACCTTTTACCGCCTCTTGCACTTACAATTCACCAGTCACAATATATATTCATTGCTTCATTTAAAAGTCCCCAGAGGCCCATTAAAAACCCTCTTGTAAGTTGTTGTTGCCATAAAATAAAACAGAAATGTATCCTCGTTCAGGGTCTCGAGAGACGTCTTAGTAAATGCATTTGCCTCTGTATCTTTATAAGTATCACTACACCACTACACCTTCACATTCCCCTGTTGTTGATGAGGTTATTTTGTATTTCTGTGCATCTACTGTCTATTTCTACTGTTAAATATTCTCCATATTTTTTTCTGTTCTATCTCCTGTGTCATTCTGACTGTAATGTATTAATGAGATATGTCCTTGTTCAACTTTTACAAAAGCTTGCACTATATTTTGGTTTCATTAAAAATATATCCCTCCACTTGTGAATTATGATCAGTGGGAAATTATCATGAAACACTGAAGCAGCATGACCGACAACAGATACATGTCAAACTTTTGTAATCACATTAAACCCTGATTTATCTTTTTTTCAGTACATCAGGGCATCAAATGGTGTCAGGAATCTAAGACAGCCCTGTACACATGGTAACACACTGTTTTGTAAGAAAAATATTTGTTGTTTATTTGTTCCAGTTCTCACCAAGGTCTGTTATTGAGCAGTCATCAGGCAGATGGTCCAGCAGTGCATGTGTGTGTCCCAGCAGCGGATGTGTGTGAGAATGTGAATGCAGGAGCTGGAGCCCGTTGGTGTCTGCCGTGTCCAGTATGGTCTGCTGTGGGGAATTCTGATTGGACAAGGATGAGGAAGAGGATGAAGAGGACGATGAGTTGGAGGTGTTTCCAGTGCTGGCTCCTCCACCTCCGAGCAGCTCCAGGCTGCAGTACTCGCTGGCCTCCTCGGGGGTCAATGGCAGGTCGAACAGGTCGGGCAACGCTGCAATGTCATCCAGGTCACTGAGGGTGGAGCTGGACCCCCCACTGCTATAGGACCGGCTCAGACCCTCCTCGCCATCCTCTGCACCACCACCGCAGACTCCATCCTCCCTGGGTAAGGACAGAGTAGTGGAGCCCCCGCCACCAGAGCCCACACACTCTTGGGACTTCTGGTGCTTCTGGACCTCAGCGTAGAGGCTGTCTCGCTGCTTTTTTGACATGCGGCCAAACTTCACAGCTGCAGAGAGGAGACACATTACATTAGTAGACAGACACACTTAAGTTAGAGGTAACTACTTACTTTATAGGTGGTTAAATGACAATGCATGTAAATGATATCTTGATTACAAAAAGCCAAATTTGAAGATAAAGGAATTTGTTTGTCACCACACAAAATATTTCATGTCTGTTTTCTAACGCTGTTCATTCAGTCCAATCATATAATATTTCTAGGCCACTCTCTATTTCATGAGCACTGTATGTTCCATACCATGTATCCAGTTTGCATGATGACAGTTCAGGGTTTGTATTCTCACTGCAGCCTACAGAGGATGGTAATAAATGTGGAGCCTTCGTACGACAGCTGATGTGGTGCATGATTGCTGAGGGCTTTAAATTCTCCTGGTATCAGCTTTAATTTAAAGGCACACACAACTTTGGCTTGCCTGAGAAAACACTGCTCATCTTACCTTCCCCCTTATGTAAGTGAAAATCTCAGTTCAACCAGGTCAGCTGTGATAAATTTTAAAGTTTATTATAAGTTGACTAATCAATGTCACGGGGAAAGGAAGTGTGTAAAGAGGCTGTAGTTCTTGTTCTGTGTGTGTATTTACCATCTCGGCTCATGCCCAAAGCCAGACACTTCTGTAGGCGGCAGTGCTGGCAGCGGTTCCGGTTAGTTCGGTCGATCAGGCAGTTCCTCTGGCGGGAACACGAGTACATGGCATTGTTCTGCTGGCTGCGACGGAAGAACCCCTAGACACACACACAGACAGACACACACATACACTGTAAATGACATGCAAACTTGAGATAAAACACGTTAAGTGTGGTGCCCTGCTTTGGCCTCTGTGCTCCCATCTCACCTTGCAGCCTTCACAGGTGATGACTCCATAGTGGATTCCTGAGGACTTGTCCCCGCAGATCTTACAGGGGATGACCTCGATCTGAGCTGCAGGACGAAAACAACAATGACAGGAGAGGTCAGGAAATTGTTCCCCAATGTGTCTCAAATCGACTTAATGAAGCGCAGCTGTTGCACGGTTGGCTTGTTTGACAGTGTTCAGTCATACCGCGCGCCGATGCCAAACACAGGATCTAAACCCTGACACGATACATTTATTCAGACAAAACAAAGAGTTTCACACAAATATTGTTTTACCAAGAGAAACTTAGACAGAAACTTCCGTTGGACATTTGTGTTATGTACATCACTTCAATGAATGAATTAATGATTCACGAATGCTGCTGATCATGGTGATAGCCTGCTTCCTTAATTTGAACACTGACCTGTTCCCCTTTGGCATGCATCTCTTCTGGTGTTACCTATCAATATTAATTTATTTCCAGCCGTGTGTGATGTGTAACAGAGCTACTTCCTGCTTGGTAACACAAAATCTGACGCCCTATTTTGACCTCCAAATTCAATCAGCTTATTACCATTAAATCTTGGCATCTCCTCCGTGATTTGAATACAGCCAGCCGTATTTCTGGCACAACGGATGCTTCTTTCTTTTGACTCTCTTGCACTGCCCATTTATGTTGTGCTGTCATGTATTTTTCTCCAGAAAAAACATTGGCCGAAGTTAGAGTCTTTGTATCTTCTGTAGACATTGCAGAGGTCATTCATTCTTTTATCTTGTCACAATAACACTGCTGTAACTCTGAGGTCTCTTGGAAAGCCATCTCCTGCCTCCAGCTGATAATGCAGCTGCTTTTAACAATTTCTATTTCAAGGCTTAGATTTCTACACTTTATGCCAGTCTACTTAGAGTCTGAACAGAGGTCAGTCCTTCTGGTTAAAACTTGTCTCATCACTATCTAGCAAGCTTTATTGTAGAGATCTCTATGGAAGTCATTTGGTTTTTCATTCTATGACCTTTTCTAAACTTTACTATATTTCACATTGTTTGCTAAAATGATCAATTGAAACCAATCAATGCATGCTGTAATGAGTCTGAGATGTAGCAAATTAACATCAATCAAGTAACATTTTTTCCTACTGATGTCAACAACCTTGTCAAGTAATTAGGACAGATAGTACCAAAGACGATAAGTTGGTGTGAACTGTGTCTGTCTGCACCCTGCATGTGGCCTCCATGAGGGACCAGCACACACAAACAGATAGGGAATCACATGACACTTGCACATATGACTCATACAAAGGCCCCTTCTTATTTTTCATTCGAAGAGAAAACGGCTTCATCATAAGACAGTTTCCACATTGGTTTGCTGTCTGTACAATCCATACCGACTGATTTACAAAATCTCTTTCTGTACTGAGCGTGGTGTATGGAAAACTACTTGGGGATTTGAGGAGGAATTGTTGCACTCTGAGATACTGGAAAACACAACTTTCCACTTCTTTTTCTGTTAAATGACACAGTCGGCTGTCTCTTCTCTAAAACTGTTGACTAAAATACTCCAACTGATCAGGGCAGCTGCAGGCATGCAATGGAAAAATATCTCCCTCCTCCCTCCCTCCCTTCCTCTCTTTCTCTCAGGTTCCCCTCCACCCCTCCCTCATCTCTCGATTATATAACTCGTGTCTGTGAGCATTCCTCACAACACTCATTCAGCAGGCTCACTCTAGCAACACTGACAGCCCGCCCCCTTCAGACTCTCTGCTTCCCATTGGCTGAGCGGTGTTCGCAGCCTCTTTGGTATTGACTGACTCATCCGTCACTCCGGCGCTGTAGCCTGTCAGCCCATGTGGACATTCTGTCCTACTGACACACTTTCCCACTGCAGGGGGAGAGGGAGGAGGGAGGCAGGCGCGATCCCGGCTCTCTGCAGACTAGTTTTAAGGTGGAGCTGAACAATGCTCAGACTTCCCCTTAACACATTTCCCTAAAGGCCTGTAGCTTGCATTACAGAATTGGCTGTGTTACATAACAGCAAAATTAAACAAGGCCGGCCATGATAATACGCCTTGAAAAACCTGTAATTAGCAGATCAGCTAATACATAACACATAACTTAACTGATTTCCCATGAGTCTATTTTCACACAGACTAATTGAAGCTTTGAGGTGCTGTTTTATTAACAAGAAACCACATTTGGTATTACTGTAAAGACCCCGTCCTGTACCTGACTGCAGTCCACTCAACCCAGACAAACTCTGAACTTGAACTTCAGCTACTCAGCCCCCACCCCTCTCCCATGTCTTTGACATTGAGCTTCTGCTTCAACCCGATCTATTCTTGTCCTATGCTGAGAGCCAGAATTACACAGATGCCCAGCCACCCACCACTGTTTCTACAACCACACATACATACTTTCTCACCCCTGGTCTCTGACTCTCTGCTGATTTCCAGGCACAACCAGAGACAGGAACACATGTAAAAACCCCATGCAGTTCACCCAATTATCTACAGGGAGAAATCAATTAAAACCAGAAAATTATCAGGGATGCTTTAAAGATGATCCAATTCAAACAAAAATAGGTTTGCAGCTAGCTAGTATTTTAATTGAATTTTACTCTTATCTTTTCTTTTCTTGATTAAGTGACTGCTGTAAAAAAAAACAAAAAAAACACTACAAAATATTATTTAAAAATAATAATCCTAATACCCTCACATGTGAGAAACTGTAAGCAGTTGATTGTCTAAATTTTTGTTTCACAAGGGACTTTACTGATTAATTATCAAAGCAGTCTAATCTCTGGAGAAACAGACCTATTAGGTAAGCCCCTGATGAAAATGTAACTGTCAGACAATGCAGATAGAGACACAGCAGCAGCAGCAGCCACACTCACATTAAAGCAACATTTACCTTTAACCCAAAGTGTTAATGGTGACCTGTGCCATAACACGACTCTGAGGCATTTGACCTTTGGCTCTCTTGAGAACACCACCATGTCAAAAAGACCAGTGCTTCCCTTGCATAAAGATCTCATGCACTTTGTCACTTATTGACATATTAACTCTAGTCAGTACACCGTGCAGTAAAAGTGCAGAAATGATGCAAAAAAAAAAAAAACCAAACACAGGATGATAATTACTTAGAGGATAAGTACAGCAGGTGTGTGAGCTCTAAGACAGCTTCTTTGTGTGTGGCACACCCAGACCTTTAAACTAAAAAGACTGTGAGCAGACACTTTAACGGTTCAGACAAACACGTTGGCCTCAGAGTCTTTATCAGCCAGCTAAATGTGTAACCTTGTTATCTCTACAAAGGCTAATTCAGTAGGGGAGGGGCAGGGAGAGGCCAAGAAAAAAATCACTGACTTTGTGCTTCCAACACTTCACTTCTGTGTATCTGAAGAAAAAAAACACGCACAATATTTCTCCAGTAGGATTCCCCCGGATAGTGTGTCAATCAGTCAGTGTGTCAGTGTGTCAGCAGTGTAACCGAGGGAGAAGATGAATTTTGACCCTCCGCATGTTCGCCGCCACAGACACACCTGCTTTCATAATTTCAAAACCGGTTTTGTAACTGCAGCTTGTTTGAATTTGCTTTTCACGAAGGATACAATAACACGAGGAATGCCAAGTACCCTCCAGTAACACACTGGAAGCTGGTGTTCCTTTAATTTCACCAACACATGCTCAGAAGAATGACTGACAGATTGAAAAAACACTCAACGGGAGCCTTGTGCTTGAGCTCTATGCATATAAGCCACACCAAAGCACTTGTTGTGTCATGCCTCACAGCGGGGTGTAGATTTACAGTGTTTCTCAGAGCTGCACCACAACAATCCACTGTGGTCGTACTTGTCTCCTCTTTGAAATTGCATTAGCGGTAAACTCAGTGCAGAAGCTCGCTTAGTGGAAGGAAGATATAGTCTCAGCTATAAATACAAAAGCCTGTTTATTTCACACTTTCTGGTTGAAACTAGGAAGGAAACTGTTTGACTGATAACATCTTGCAGCACCCTCATCTCTAACGCCAATCTCCAACGTGCAGCTCTCACGAAAACATTTTTTTTTAGTCTCCAAAGATGACACAACTTGAAAGAGAACACGCGACGTGTACTGTCGAGCTGCTGGTGCCTTCGATGCACTCTATTTTAAAAGATGCAAATACCAGTGGGGGCCAAGCTGAGGCCCACAGAGGGGAGTGAGAACAGAGCTAACAATTTAATAGGCCTCTTATACCGGATGTCAGAGTGAGGCCATGAGCCTTATTATCTTTTATTTCATTCTTTTCAGCTATCTAGTAATCAGAGGGAGTGTTTGAGGTCCAGACATCACAACAGGCTTTAAAAAGTCTGTCAGTAATCCAAAAAAAATGACTCAACAATTTGGTCTTAGACTAACGTGATTGCAAATATGTGTAAGCATGCTCGAACTGGCATAAGAAATGCTGACGTGCTGTTCTAGCGAGGGAACGACAGGTTGTGTGGCTAACCTACATTTTCAGTGAAGCCAGCTAAGAAAGGGTTTGTTTACATTTGGATATCCTGCAAGAAAGGGAACCTCCCTCCACCAGAGGCCCCCATGCTTCTCCCTCCTTTTATTACTGTAAAAATCTATCTCTTTCCTCCCCTGTCAAGAAACACAATAAAACAAAACTCCCTGCAGCCATCCGTATGTCCTGCACAACAAAAGGTTGTAATGTAGGTCCCTGAATGCAACACATGAGCAGAACCAAACATGAGTAAACAGTAAAAATATCTTTTAAAATATGATGCAATTGTAATTAAAAGAGTAGGAATATGTTAAGATAACACATGAAAATTATTATATCTCCATGATTTGCACTTTTGCAAACTTCTTTAAATTAACGCAATCACCTTTAGGGTTTTACATAAACACAATGTTCAAGTTCAAGTTCAGCCTGTGTCAGGAAGCGACACGTTGAAGGCCGACCGTCACCGCGCGCCCGTAACCGCACATGGTGCTGCACGTCCGGCGGCACGACGCTTCCCACAGTCTTCCCCCCTCCCTCCGCTGCGAATGCTGTATAATGTTGGGTGACATAACTAGGTCAGTGGAACAGCCAGATCCCTCTCCCTCTGTACACTCACACAGTCGGCCATGCTGGCACAGCCATCACATCACAACATCACAAATACACCAACACTGCTCTGAATCATCATCGAAAAAGTCAAATGTGAAAAATAAACACTCTGCGAGCATCTTCAGGACAGATTTATTTTTCAGGAATCAGAGAATATATCAAAGTTAGATTTTATAAATATCACGAAAAACGTGTAAATTACTGTGATGAAGTACGAGAGGGTGTAAACTGCAAAATGTTCACTATTCCGATTTTTAATTTACCTGATTACGGACCTGATAAGCTCAAATAACATCATGATTACATAATTCAAGTTTTGGTTAACAACAACCTCCTCTCATGCCCCTCCCTCTACTCATTGCATAACCCTAATATGGATCCCCTGGCAAAAATTTACAGGACTCCCAGGTGAGAAACGACTCACATTTCTTCATAAACTCACAGAAGCAGGACTGTATTAAAACCCATGAATTATAAAGTACAATTGCGCATGTGGTCATTCCAAGACTTGGTCTGATTTGGACATGCGCACACTTAATAAAAAGATAACACAAACTGAATGTATCCAGTTCATTTTAATGAATGAACAAGTCTCCAGCTCTTTAATCGTTGCATGTTGAACTTCAGCTTTTACCATGCAGCCTTAGGTTCAGTGCAGCTATAATCCAGTCATGAGAGATTAATGCGCACTGGGAGGAAAACAGGCGCACTCAAGTCCCCCGTGTGCGCACACATGTGGCTGTCCAAGCCCGTTCAAAACCACGTTAACCAAGTTCAAGCAAACATGCACAGATTTGTCGTGACAGAAAAATTCAGCTTACCTCTCATGGTGGAGTTTTGGTTTTCTGGGCAGGACGATGAAGACTCGACTACATGTGGGTTACAGTAGTTGACAAGATAGAGGTGGATGAAGCGCTGGATCCAGGGTGAACTGGCTCTGTAAATATTAACTTCGCCCCGGTCGCAGTCAGCGGAGCACGGCTTGGGTAAAAAATAACAAGACAACAACAAAAAAACTACCCGAAAGTCTCCTTTTTATCGCTCGATTAAGTCCGAGCAAAATAAAAGAGTAAAGCAATTCGCTTTGGTTCGCATCGTAATCGTCTGTGCGCACTGGCGAATAGATTTGGCTCAACTTTTCTGACAGAATAGTCCCACGATGGAGGAGCGGTGTTCGGACCCCCCCTCTGCTCTGTGACTCTCCGCCTGCTTTCCTCTCAGTCTACCCTGCTAACCTACTTTCTCCAAGCGTGGACACTCACATGATCTCACTGCCGACAGCTCCTCTCGCAGCACTCGCGGGGGCGCGCATTCGGGAGCGCGTTTAAGGTGGCTGAGCAAAAATGATTGACTCGCGCTCAGCTTTTCTTCAACATCATACAGTTCTGTTGTGAGAAATAATAATGATAAAAACGGGTAATAAGGTTGTAAAAAGATAATTAAGGCCACCGTCAGTTCTGCTTTAAAGCATTGTTCCCCCTAATATATATTAAACTCCACCAGTAATTGTAACAGAAGATTGTGGCCTGTAAATTGATGACGGTACATTTCATACCAGTCTTATAAGGTGACAATAACTTTAAAAACAAGAGGCAGCAAGTTATGGAACAGGTTCTCTGTTTTCCAGGAACTGACTTTATTTACTGAATATTATTTAACATATTTGCATTAATGGTGTTGACCTGAAAGACTTCATGCAAACATTTGGCTTCAGTGAGCTTGTAAAAATAAAAGCTTTAAAGTGACTGTCCTCACAAGGCTCACAGAAACAACACAAACATGCAGAATGCCCAAAATTCAAATGTTAACTATATGAAATATTAATTTTTTATTGTGGACTGTTTGTTGGACAAATGTATCAACCATGGGTCTCAATAAATTATCATTACAATTTTAAAAAATTATTTTACAAGCAATTATTAGTTGAGGAAATAACATAATTAGTCATATGTCTTCATTAATGAAAGCAGACCCCATTTCTGAGAGTGTTATCTAATTATGCAATAACACTGAATACACACAGTATCATTATGTCACCTTTGTGCTGTTTTTGCCCCTGAACATTTCTTCCCCAATAAAAGAAAAAATAAAGTTAATTTAGATTTTCATAAAATACTAACAAAAACTGGTTGAATTTGTAGGCCTGTAAAATAAGTATCTGAGCCTGTGCACATAAGTGAGCTTTGTTCCTTCATAGCGTTTGTCTGGATCAGGAAGAATAGGCCTGAAAATATTCCTGGCTGTCTTCCCGATGATTGCTCACCAACTTTCAATTTATTCTCTCTAGATTTCTGTGGAGTTTACACCCAGTGACCTCGTAAAGTTGGATTTACAGAGGTCTGGTTCCTGTTTCATGTCCATATTTCTGTATTGGACGTGCAGAAATATCCAGGACATAAAATACTGCTGTAACATTTGCATCTAATTTATTTAATCCATTTCATTCCCAGGATCAGTAATTTATCCACAATGTACCAAATGTGTGATTTTGTCTTCTTTCGATGGACTTTTTGTACTTATGCTAGCGAATTTACACGTTTCCTGGTTTAATTAATGAATTAAAGGGATTCATATTCTGACGTTAATGTGTTCTCAGGACAGTATGTGATTGTGGGTGTTTGCTGGAGTGTGTGTGAGTGTGAGTGGGGGGTGGTGGTGTTGCCGTAGCGGGTGGCCTTATGATGCAATGCTCTGGCAGCGGTGTTATGAAACAGCATGAAGGCAGAGATTACTCAAACTAGGTTAGTAGAGCAGCTGAGCACAGAACACCTACAGTCACAGAGTCTTTTTTTGTTTCCCTCTCGCTCACGCACACACATGCACAGACAAGACATGGGTGTGTACACTCTTTTGTTTTTTCCTCTGCAGAGCCTTTTCCTCTGCCGCTTCCTTATTTTTTCCACACGTAATCGCTTATCCTATTTATTTGCACCCCTCTTTTGTGTCTTCTTTGTGTCACTCAGAATGAAACATATTCACACAGCTTGATGTTTTTCTTCCTGCACACATTGAAATCCTTATGTCCCTAGCTGTTTCCTCACAGTTAGTATTGTCAGCCGTTGGTGTCTGCTGTTTTTCCCTCCCTTTCGCCCTGTGCACATCTCCTCCAAAGCCCCTCTGTTCTATGTCTCCCTTGACAACGGCAGTGACACTTTGACCTTAGCTGTTACGTAACCGCTGTGCAGCTCAGTTAGACGCCAGAGGAGTGAGAGAGAGAGAGGGAGAGTGGGAGGAGGAGGAGAGCTTCGGCATGGCTTCGTACATGGCAGACATTTTGTTTCCTGATGATAAAGTAAGAGGTGAGAGAAGAAGGCATGGAAAGAAGGAGAGGCTTTGGCGCTTGAGAAGCTTGGAGACTTTGGACGGTTGCCCGCAGCAACATAACAGGATGAGGGAGCAGATGGGGGAGGCCGGCAGAGGTGATACATAAATGGATGGATATTTACATCATAGACTGTGTGAAAACAAGCAGAACTCCAGCTCGCACAAGAGGGTGAAATAATCCATGTCCACTGTACCTTGAGTCTTCTCAAGCACAGAAAAACATTCCCAAAGCAAGACTGTTGTTTAAAGAGAGAGATCTGTGACAGTGTTCTGAGATGAAACAGACAGAGAAAGAGCATTTCATTCTTGATGGATAAAAAAACAGCGTATGTGACTCTTTATTTACAGTGCTGCAGAAGATTAGGAGTTTTAAAATTTGCTCTGTCAGGGATATTGTGCAGAACCAGCCACGTACAGTGTGTGTGTTTTCAGTACAGTGCAAAGCTGATTTTATATTTCCCACGCACCAATGAATCTGTCGCCGATTCTGTGAATGTCAGGGAAACGGGCATTTTGTTGTTTTGCAGAGGTTCTTGTTGTTAGGAATGGCATAAGGTTTCTCCTTATTCAGATCAAAGCCAGTGTAGCCTTGTGACTCCCCGGGGTTGAATTTAAAGGCTTCGCTCACATCAAAGAGTCTTTGTAGGGATGAGGGAGCAACTGTAACTGATTGGCTGCACATGGTTTCACTGGGGCCCCACGGTCAATCTCTCTGCCTCTGCAGCATCAACTCCTGACATTCCAGTCTAGCCTCTCGCACGCCATATTGTAAATTGTTCACATGCATTCATATCTGAACAGGGGTAATTTAACCTAGATATTTTATGGGCCACCACTTTATTTTCTTTCATTTCTTAATTAGTACTAATTTGCACATATGTGCTCACAGCCACAAACAATTAAGGCAGAACCACCAACATACACATACGTACTGGACTGTGCCAGTCAGTTTGCTGGGATTATTTTTTGCTCCTGCCATCCACTGAGCTGTAATCCCCCACTCCTACTTCCCTCATTCAGTTAATCTCCCTGTTTTCTTCTCTCTGGAGGGAACATTAATCCCTCTCTTCCCCCTCTCCAAAGCTACAGCTCTGTAATCTGGAGCTGTGAGCTTTGCTGCGTCACTAGGTCAGTGTGTCACATGGAGTACAAACACTATTCTCTCCTGTCACGATCGACTCATCGTCCCTCTCTCAGCTCCACTTTACATCCTCATCCTATCTCCATCGTCTCTATATTTCATTCACTGTTCTTTTTTATCTTTCCAGCTCCTGTTTCTACTCTACACTCCCGTGCATCTGGTTCTTTTTTGCTCTCAGTTTCCAGTTATCGGTCTCATTTTTCATACGCTGCACAACTGCAGAGTTTGATAAAGCCTGCAGAGAATAAAGTACGAGTTCACTGACAGGTCAAGAAGTACAGATTATCCCACTGAGCACTCAGCCTCCCTCAATTTACATGCATTACAGGAAGAGCTCAAACTTGTATTCCTGTAGTGTCCTTGGCCTACATCACTCCCTGTTACACTCCTGAAATAATCCATTGTTAAGTCTCTAAAAATAGTTCTTGAGCCATTAAAAAAAAGAAAAGCTCAGCATTTGTTTTAAAGGTTTAGCAAAACCTTAAACGTAGCTGATAGAGAAGAATACACCTGATGAGTGTATTATCTATATCAGGATATGTAAACTGTGTCCAACTGAACACAAACCTTGATCAATGCACAGCAGAATGAGTGATGCACGGACACAATACATTTTTTTTACAAAGATGATTTTTGCAGGT
>OOFC01051079.1:42203-64223 GCA_900323345.1 Pseudochromis fuscus
GGCCATCTTGAATGCAACCCCCATATACGTGTTCATGTTTTATTGAGACAGCCAGTACCATATGAACCTGGCTTTGCTCCTTTCACCCTCCGGCAACAGTGAACTCCAACTACCTGCTAGCATGTGTGTGAGTGTGAGAAAGTGTGTGTGTATCAAGGAGAGTGACAAGTGCGCCCCGAGGGGTCAGCAGCAGCAGGGAGGACAAGGGGTGGCGGGGGAGGGGGAGGGCGACGACTACGCTGCCCTTCTCCTGCTGATATCAAAGCCCTCGTACAACAGGCCGGTCTCTCCACTGCACTCACACCTCTCTGAGATTTTTTTTTTTTACTTTGTCACTCAATAATTCTTTCTCTTTCTCTGCCAAGGCAGCAGTGGATTTTCAGCTTCTCACTCTATTATTCAATATCCCAGAAATCCCTGTATTCCTCCTGAAGTTGCACAAGGTATGAGGAGTAAACCTCCACCGTCGAGCTGCAGATCCTCTCAGAAAACAGGAGTTTACTATTCACATATATTCAGCCAGTGTATGATATCCTTACCTGATGAAACCTTCAATGAAATCAATAGCCACTCACAAAGGCTTTGTTTTTAAAGTAGGACTACAAGGCTACAAGTATAAATACCACATTCATTCTCTTATAAATAACAAATACATCTAAACAGAGTGTAATATCTAGTGGATTATATTACTATCTCTTTTTTTAATGATATAAATATTTCTGTTTCTTACTTTCACCAAGGAGGTTATATTTTCACTTTGTTTGTTTATTTGTCCATTTGTTTGGTAGCAACATTATTTTTAAGGTTATTACCCCATGAAAATTTTGGGCAAGATCAGAGGATGGGATCGTGTCTGGACAAAAATAAAAAATCCCAGAAAGTCCCAAACTCTTAAAAACTATTATGTTTTGGTGGAGATCATCATGTTTCTATCGTGGCCCAGATGAATCAGTGGTGTGTTGTGCTGGCTAGCAATTTAACAAAAGACAACACAAAGGTTTATTCTCATTTTCTGTCCCCACACTTTTTTACATCTTTATGTTTTTGCTTCTTTAATGGTGATGATTCATGTATTGTTGCTTTTTCTCGAGCTACGTAAGAAGCACATCCCTCGTAAAATTCTGGGTTAGTATATGTTGAAGCCAATAACGTAATAACAGCCGATAAACATAAAAAAATTGTCGTTTTTGAGATGTAGTGGGCCAATAACGTAATAACTGGCCAATAACGTAATAAAAATCCTGAACTGATAACGTAACAACTTTTGGTTAATAACGTGATAATTTATTACGTACTTTAATTACGTACGTAATTTAGTACGTTCATAATGTAATGATTTATTACGTTGTTGGCTGCTTATTACGTTATTGGCCTGGTAAAAGAAAAAAAAACTTTGCAAATGTAAAAACTGAACCAATAACGTAGTGAATGATTACGTTATTAGCCAAAAAAGTTATTTTTGGCTAATAAGGACAAATTTATTACGTTATCAAGTGTTTTAATAAATGTGACATTATTGGCTACAACAGTGTAGAAACAATGGTGATGTAAGATGGCGGCCTCTGTGAAAAAGGACCTGCTCCTTTCAATAGATATAAAAAGCTCATCCTAAGGTGACGAAAACACAGCAGCTCTGTTTTTCAGCTGATTATACACTAATGAAAACATAGTTATTAATAACATAATTAATTTTCGCTCCCGTTACAGTAAAATACTAAGCACTGTTCCTGTAAAGGATTGTTGAAGAAATGATTAATTGCTAATTAATTGAAAACACAATTTAACTAGAAATGTAAAGTTAATACAGCTGAAGACAAACAACCATAATAACAATAAATAATAACAAAGTCCCACCTGATTGCAAACCTGCTCAGTTTATGTGTCTGTATTAAACATATTTATAGATAGGTGGACTGTGGTGTATGAGAGCGATACAGTGTGTGGGTGTGTTTATGTCACGTTGTGTATATGCACATAATGAACAGCACAGTATGCTACATGAATCCACAAGCAAGTGTGTGCATAGACGTCGCTGCGTGTGTGTACATAGGCGACTGGATCTGTACGTGGGTGTGTATCTGTGTAGGTGTGCGGTGTGTGTTTTTTATGAGTGTGTGTGTGTGACTAATAAATCCCACAGTGACACACACACACACACACATTTCCTCACTCAGTGATGGGCAAAACAGAAGCAGACAGCATGAGAGCTACAGCAGGAGATCCTGTAATTGCGATGTGTTGGGTTTCGCACACAATTATCAGCATACTGGAAATAGGTGTGATGGTAAGCACCTGCTGATGATGTCATCAAGCTTGGACCACATTAATAACCTCATCTACAGTTTTAAGTTGGACCCAGATTTGCCAAAGTTTCATCTGTATCTATCTTCACTGCAGCGAATATGAGTAATTATTATTCCACAAAGGACATTATCATCACTTCTTTTAAATCTATGCTCCGTGGCGGCTCTCAACCTCTCTGTCTAATTCAACACTTCATCTCCATATGCCCGCTACATTAGCCCATTCTCTTCCTCCAGCTCCCTCCCTCCATAAACCATTAAAGTCGACCGGCTAAATTGATATGAGAGAGGCTTTTGAACAAGTAAAAACTGCACATCAGAGATACTCGTGTTGATTGAGAGCCATTTGGAGAATTTAATTTCCAGCGAACCGACCCCAGCACGGGTCAAACCGTATTTGTAAAATTACTTTGACTTTTTATTTCATTCTGAAAGGAGAACTCAGTGAAATATCCTCCTTGTTAAGACAGCTTCCTCTTTGCGTCTCGCTCGTCATTTTCACTGCAGTTGAGTCATTTTCAAGGGTTTTGTGAAAAGGGAACATCCTGAAATGTTGTGTACAGGAGGTCCTCGGAGGTTTACAACGTCCTCGACCTACAGTGCTTCGTGGTTATGTCGCCACCTCCCATAAATAATTAAAATCTTGTTCCATCATTCTGACTTTTGCAACGTTACAAGTA
This sequence comes from Pseudochromis fuscus, assembly GCA_900323345.1. Classification (NCBI taxonomy): domain Eukaryota; kingdom Metazoa; phylum Chordata; class Actinopteri; family Pseudochromidae; genus Pseudochromis; species Pseudochromis fuscus. The sequence continues at coordinate 45,187 of OOFC01051079.1, forward strand.
GTCGGTGGAGCAGACGAATATGTCGTCACGTGGCATTATACGAGGAAGACGCCTTTGTTTACATTCGCTGGTTATACGACATTTGGATTGTAAATGGAGTACATTTATGTAGCACTTTCATGACATAAGCTGCTCCCAAAGCGCTTTACATTGCACCTCATTCACCCATTCACACACCAATGGCTACCGAGTTGAAACGCAAGGCGCTAGTCACCATTGGGAGCAACATAGGGTTCAGTATTTTGCCCAAGGACACTTAAACTTGTAGACAGAGGAGGAGAACCCACCACCTTATGATTCATAGGCGACTGGCGCTACCACCTGAGCCACAGTCAACCATTGTACTACACTCAGACATAACAAACTGCTATACCGGTTCACGTGTTTATTCATTTATGCAAATTTATCCAGAACGCAAGCAGCTTCTGCGAGCGTGTCATGACGATAAGAAGGCAAAAATGTTGAATATCGCTGATTTTTCCCAGGAAGCCACCGTTCAGGGTGCCAATAATCTCAGGGTAATGCCGATGAAAGGGTTGATTGATTAGGGTTTAAAAGGATTCATTCTGATTTATGGCGAAAATCGACTTAAGTCGCTCTGTAGGAACAGAATTCCTATGTAAGTTGAGGACCTCCTGTATTACCAAGAACCAAACTTCCTGGTCCAAGAAACTTATTCAAATGAGAATACCTGGTTTATTAATCTGTTTTCAAAATACAAACTCAACATTTCACTTCAGCCCAGCACATTTTGAAATTGAAATTGGTGCCATCAAGAGTCACTCGGTGCTGGCTCCAAAAAATCTTTGGCTCCAAAAGACTCCCATTTAAAAGCGTGAACTTTTCTCATGATATGATTTTTGAAGATTATGAAGCTATTAGCTAAAATCATTCTGTGGGGACCAGCAGCTTTTGTCCCGATAACATGAGCCCAATGATAGCCATGATGTGTGTAGCTAGCTATGTTGTGCAATCAGGTTTCAATTCTCTACCCTCTTCCACCACTCGGTCAAAAGTCTTAATTTATGACTAGGTATCTGCAAAACCTTCCATTTCACAATTGTAATTAATGCCAATTAGCAACAGTAGAGAGCATACTGCTAACCATTAGCCTCTTATCTCATCTAGCCACATTTCACTGTGAGCATGTTGTGGTTGAAGCTAAATGTTAAATACATACCTATATGAAATCTTCTGTACATGCTTATGCTGTTTTTCCTCGTCAGAAACTTGACTCTGAGATGCCCTGTTGTGGATATATTCCTGTGGGCAGCGATGATCATTTTAATACATAAAGTGAGCACTAATGAACCCTTAGCCATTAGCTCAAGGACTACAAGCTACTAGCATAGCAGCAGACTTCTAGCCTCACCCTGTATTTGAGCACTCCTCATCACCACTGCTGCTCTCGTCCAGATTTATGCTCCTACAGGCAGCAGGTCTGAGTAATGAAGTAAAAATAACTGTAACTCATTAATTCTGGTGTGAGTAGTTGTTTAATTAATTACTTTTTTTTAGTGAGTAATGAGTAACTGATTAAATCTTTCAAGTAACCCTGGCACTGCTGAATTGAATATCCTTCGTATTTACATTTTCGGCCATACTCGTAATTCCACTTGACATTTTTACATCTCAAATCATCCACCAGGATCGTTAAAAATGTATAAGATCATATGGTACTACACGAAACACATTCTCCTTCCCTGCTTTGACCTCCTGATTTGGAGTATTTCCCCTGGTCTCTCTGATGGCCTTTTACCCTGCATAGACATCGCGCAGACACTTGGAGACATCAAGGTTAATGCTTCTCCCCTCTCAGCATCCTTAATGCTTCAGAGAGTAGGGGAAAGGCAAAGTAAAGAGGGAGGACAGCCTGTTCACTTCTGAGTGGTTGGATGGGGGTTGCTGCTGAAAGAGGCCCGCTGCTTCACCAGAGGCAGCTGTGCAGCGCATGTGTACATGAATGAATTGATTGTTGTCTGTCATGGAGATTTGACTTTAAAGAAACTCAAGATTTTTTTTTTTTTTGCTGAAAGCGCTCATCTGCATGGCCGAGGTGATCTGAAGCGCATTATTGCCGGCCCTCCGTATCATTTGGATTTCATCTCCGAACAAGAACCCTTTCAGGGAAACAAAAAGCCCCAAAACCCCGAACAATCAGGGGAGAGATTGCATAATGCTCATTTGGCGGCCGGCTGGGACATTTGGCTCCGATTTGGCTCCTCTTTAACCCACAGAAAAAGAAAAATCAGCAAGGATTTGGGCTAATCCTCTTAGCCCGATGCTTTCTCTCCCCCTGCCGACTGGAAGACGAATGTGAGCTCAGGCATTCGGACCCCCCGACTGAGCCAAACCCAGCTCCCCTTCAGCATATTTTAATTGTGAAATAGATAGTGACGGCTTCCTGGTGACTTTTTGGCTCAGGCTGCTTTTCCCATCGGTCTGCCGGGTTAGAGATCCTGCCCAAGGTCCGAGCCAAGGCAGCCATTGAAAGACAGTGTGATTACAAAACTGCCCAGTCATTCTCTGCTGCCCTCTGGTCCTTCCAGTTTTCTCTCAGTGACACACTTTCCACCATCCTTATTGTCCATGTTAGTTTGATTTATATCATCCTAACAAAAAAAAAAAGTCCAAAGCTCATTTTCAGATTACTGAAGCTGCAGTATGACATACAATACTTTGGCTTTGATATAACTCGCTCTTCTTTCTTCTTCATAATCTCTTTCTCCCCTCGCTCCCTCCATCTGTCTGTGTCAGCTAATTCATTTAATACCTATCTGAAAGATGTGATCTTTTCAATATAGCGGCTTTTACCATACCTCCCACTCCTACACAATGAGGCTACAGTTCGCAGTGAAAAACCATGAAGATGGATTGAGGCAGACACATAAAGAACCAGAAAGAGAGGAGGCGATGGAAAGTTGGACTTTATGAAAGGGGAGTTTTTCTAAGACCCAATCAATCAAAGCTGAAGCTGAAGGCCTGGGATAAGAAAATTAGAAACCTGATCAACATGTTGTATTTAATGGCCTCTCAAAGACGACCAGTAATGACTGCAAGTCGTCAAACATTGTGTGAATATAGTTTGACCTGCCTCTGTCATCATGAGGAAACACTTTTATACCCCAATGAGCCACCATGATATTTCTACCGCCACCTTTCGATGCTTTTGCTCCTGCTTGTCACAAAAACATTGGGCCTCATTCATCAATATCTTTGTAAGTTTTTCCAATTTGTTCTTCAGAAAAGTTTACATCAGATTCATACAGGATATTAAAGTGTTTTTAAACAACAGAATTGTTTATCTGTGTTCTTGGAATGATGAATTGTAAGATCTCACAAGTACCAGCTGATCTTAATTTGCATATGTAAACACTCTGGAAATGCCCATAAAAGGTCATGAGGCACCAGCGCTGTGTACACAGTACGTTTGACAAGTTAAGAAAACTGAAACAAAATGTAAACACAAGAAAAGCGTCTGAAGTGGACGAACTAATGCATGATGTGTACAATAAAACAGTTCTATATTTAGTAGCATCACAGTGGATATAACCCAACACATAAAAAGTGAGTGTTGATGACTGCATAACCAGGGAAGCTAAAAAAGAAGTTTGACTTTAAACCTGATACCAGAGAAAAAAAATCCTGGAGGTGGACAGAGCTGAGTTATCTGAGCCGGATCAGAACATCTGGATTGTTAGTTAAATGACTCTCAGGTGAGTCATCTGCAAAGAAAATGACCCAAACTCTTAGACAGATACAATCTCAGCAGGTCTGTTGCTGCTCCCAGGTGGGGGCTAGGACATCTTATTGTGATCTGAATTCTCCATAAAAAAACAAAATAAAAGGTCGATATTGTGATGTAAATCCTAGGATCATATACAACTAGAGAAATGGAAAAAAACACCAGTTATCAAATGTGCGTAGGATTTTTTCTTGGGTGCTCTTACCAAAGTAAAATCTAAAACTCTGTGGGGGATTAAGAACAAATTTGTTCTTACAAACGTTTGTTGAATGTGACCTGATGCCTCTACAAGACCTTTGTACCCTGGTTGGTATCAGGCACCAAGACACTACAGGCAGATCCTTAAACTCCTGGTAGTCAGAGTTTCAGTGTAACAGACTGGTTCCAGGTCACTGATCCATCACTTTGTTGTCGGTTCATGGTCCGTACCCCCTCCAACCGCCGTCACTGACCGGAAGCACCACACAACACTTGCCATTTCGGAGACACTCGGACCAGCTCATCTGGCCTCAAGGATTCAGGCCTTGTCAGATTCGTTCAGGTCTTTAAACTTCACCCTTCTCCTCCCACATGTAAAATGTTGCCTTGGAGGACCAACTTTTCTGTCTTCACTCTAATACATCCCAGACTTAAGAGATAATCCTTTTTATTCATGGACTGTGAACGGTCGTAAGGTTTCAGCTCACCCGACTCTGCCCTGTGTTTCTTTCACTATCATGGCACGAAAGTTTAGCTAAAGTGGTCTTCCAAAAACAATGCTGACCTCTGTCCATTGTCGTCCAGTGAATACTTCTTTCATCACAGCTTTTAACACGGAATATAATTTCATGTTGTTATTTTTATTTAGCTCCATTTTTATATGTTGCGTACTGTAATCAGAGTTGGTTTATTAGGCTGGGAGCGCTGTAATTTGATTTTATAGATCAATAAACGAAACCTTGACCCTCCAGCTTTTGCCCTCAGCAACTGAGCGAAGATAACTTTACCAGAAGATCAGAGGATAACGCTGCTCTTTGTTCTCCACAAACAAAAAAATGTAGCGAATCTCAGAAAATATCACACACTAAACTGAAGTGCCTACATTATAAATTAGCTCTTTTAATCCTCGTATCCTAGTTGCTGTTTTGTTCAACCCTGTACAACAGCCTCTTCATCCTACACGCTGTTTTGTGAAAAACATTCACATTTGGTGTGAAGGATGGATTACACAATAACATGTTAACTCAGCGCGGACAAAGATACACTTGCTGTTTATCTGATTTTTAAAAAGGCTACTGCAGTCTAACCTTCACATGCTTACATTTCAATGCTAATGAGTTTCCTTTTTTTTCCCCCCTCTGCCACTGCCAGACCTCCACCGCTCCTTCATGTCAGGTGTTATTCTTCAAACATTTCCCGGTCTGAAGCGCCGCAGCCAAAACGAATTACCGCACGCCGGCTCAAATGACACAAAAAAAGAAGATAATTATGACAAATGCTGCCTCTCTGTGTGTTTGCTATTGCAGCCCCCGGCTCTTTTCCTCTGCATTAATGAAGCTCTCCACTCTCTGGCAGCTTGTTGTCCTCTCTTTAACATCCTCGAGTCCTTTTAAACTTGGGTCTGTTCGATGAAGCAGAGGAATACTGAATTAAAAATTTTACTGTTTTCCTGTCTGTCCTCCATTTTTTTTAGAGGTTGGAGGTGAAAGTCTTCTTATGGGGGAATTTTATTACAAACTGCTACCAATTATCATGGCAGCTGTATCCCTGGCAGTAAGTAGACAGTAATGAAGTTGCAGTTCAAGCCAGTTTTATACCTCAACATGATGTAAAATGACATAATCTCAGTATTAGAGGGCACTAACCCTCGACGATCCACCTCTATTTTAGATTACTGCATATGTCAAGTCAAAAGTTCAGGTCTGTGTGAAGCAGTCATCTCCCGCCTCGCTACATCTGCAGCCTATTAAGCCTTCAGCACTACACCTTGGACTATAAATCCCTGCTTTCTTAAAATTCTTCCAGTTTGTCCGGCCTCTAATCGTGGCACAGATCCTACCTTCGATGGCCAGACCCAACTTTCAGATGACTCCTAAACTTAAAGACAAGGGGGGGATGAAGAGGGATAAAAGAGGATCCAATAAAAACATGCTATGGATGAGAGAGGAGCGGAAGCAGACGGAGTATTGCTGAGACAGCAGCAGTGAAATTAAAAATGTGGAGAGATCGCAGATGGATGCGGGCGCTGACATATTAAGCCTCATTAATGATTTGTTTTTATAAAAACTGCAAGTTGTGATTTCTGTAAAACCCATGTTGGCAGGATCACCTGATTACATATCCTCTTTGACTATAACAAAAAAAAGGAGCGTTCCATCTGTTTTAGCTGTGCAGCCCAGTTAGTCAGCTGCCTGTGGCCGGGCGGTAAGAACTGTGTGTTTCTGTGTTTGGTGACTGATATTTTGTCTTTTTGGCTTAGAGGATCCTCCTGCTTCCCAAGGTTTGGACACTGCAGGATGTTGTGTGGTGAAAACAGTTACTTATAGTAAGACTGTTCAGATTAGAGGAAACTCTCAAGGAGGCAACATTAGTCCAAACAAATATCCCATGTAGAGTTTGAATTTGGTGACCTTTGACCTTATTGGATGTAAATAAAAATGGACGAAACTATGATAACTGACAGCTCAAGTTCTTTTATTTATTTATTTATTTAGTACAAATGTTGGTTTTCCCACCAACCTTGATGGTGTGGCTTAAGATCCTGGGCTGTACATCGAATGGACAAAACCTGTTTGGAGGAGTTTGGTATTTCAACATGGCCATGTTGGTTTTTTGGAGCCAGAAGTGACCATATTTGGATATGAACCTGAGGACACTGTCCAATGTGCATGAGACTCAAGTTCACCGATGAACAAGCCTCAAAACCCCTGTGAATCACTGGAGAGTAGACCTATCAATCAAACTAAACACACAATGTAACATCTCCTTAATGATGAACTGATTTTCTGATGGGCCATCAACGTTGACTTTAACTTATGGCATTAGAATGACTTGTGGAGAAATGTATTTACTGAGTATTTAATGACTGAAAATGAGGATTTCTGAATTGAAGTCAATTGAAGGTAACGTTTTTTCGGAACCAGCCTCTAGTGGCTAACAGCGGTATTGCATCTTTTTGCACTTCTGCATTGACTTCACTTTGAAGACCTGGTTGCTTCATCCATTTCTACATAAAGTGTTCTGGGTTCAAGGGTCAGATCTGTCTCTTGACTCCTCCCTTCATATTTAATATGGTCACTTCTGGCTCCAAAAAACCAACATGGCCACATTGAAACGCCAAACTCCTGACTCCAGGAGTCCACAGACACACAAGTGTCACTGTGTTAGCTTCATTGAATTTTGTTATATACATTTCATAGTTTACTCCCATATTTGGGAAGGTGGACCCTGCAGCACAGAGTTAAAAGTCTGGAGACCTTTTTGAAGTTAAATCTTGATAGTGGAGAGATAAATTCCGCCAAAATGGAAAGAATGTGACCTTCTGGGAAACACAGATGTGGTCTAATAACTCTTTTATTTGGACTGAAGAGAAACAGTGAGAGTGGTGATCAAAACATGAGGATTTATGTTTTGGACATCATAAATATCTACAGTAGATCTTGTGGAGACCTGTCCAGCTGTTACAGTGATATCTTCCTCAGGAGCAATGTGAAACAACCTCTCCATCTATGCTGCTATTGAAGCAAAAAGCAAACTTTTCTTTAATACATCATCCATATATATATATGCACATCTAATCTCTTCATGTCTGGCTGTATGGCAGCATGCCAAACCGCTCTCGTCGTGACATCTTGCTCATCCTGGGTTGCTCTGTGGTCCCCAGAGCTGTTGTGTTCACCTCACCGCGACCCCCTCCAACACACTTTTTACCCAGAGCCTAATCTAATCAGACACCCCGGGCATGTCGGCCCGCAGCCCCTCTCACCTCGCACTCAGCCCAGAACCCATCCAGCCTCCCCTGTGGGTACTCTGTGTCAGCCACGCTGTGAAAGGCTTCTTATTTCAAGGCTACAAAAAGCCTCTTCAGCCCTAAAGACGAGAGGCAGAGCGATGGAGAGGGCACTCAGGCCGAGAAACAGAGCATCTATGTGTGCGTTCATGTTTCTCTACTTATGTGGTGCAAGGTTAGGACGATGAGCAAAAAGTACTGAGCAATTGCAAATTCACGTTGAGTTGATACATGTATTACTCAGCAGGAGAAGCCTCTGGACTGTGTTTGGAGGGAACTGTGTGTACACCTGAGTGGCTGTGGGTGAGCTGAGGTTGGGGTTTGCTGGAGTTATCTTTGAAATGTATCGGCCGGTCCACAGGGAGCTGTGAGAGGCAGCTGAAGCCGAGTTCAGGGACAGTCAGACTGTCAGTACACATACAGAAATAAAAACCACAGCATCACAGGCGGACAAAGAAGACATCAGCGTCAAACCCTCTGATGCAGGAGAGGTGGGAAAAGCTTTAGCACATGTTTGTGGGTGAAGAAGAAAACTAACGATTAACACTCAGCACATCACCTCAGCTGAATAAGTAACAATGTACCTGTGGGTATTATTTGGACATCTCATTACCATGACCTCTCACTACTTGTCGGCACGTAAAACATTTGTTCTGAATTGTGGTTTGTTTTTTTATGAAAATCTATGACAACCAGCAACAAATAAAGAAAACCAAGGATAAAAGAATCTGTCCTTGCAAAGTGTTCAAATGCTGAAAACACATTTGTTTAATTTCCTGGAAAGCAACCACTTGTGGTCATTATATCAACAAAGACCGCAAAATGTGTACACAATTCTTTTCATACACTGATGGCAATTTTGAAATTTTCCTCTATATCTTGAGTATCTCATCTTTATCCAGTGCTTTTACTCATTAATGCAATAATTTTAATAACAGCGTTTTGGTTACCTAAACCACACCTTAATCTCAGTTTATTCATTAGTAATGTCCCAGAAAAAAAATCCTCAAATCCCAAAACATCCCTATCTCTTATAATGGGCAACTGTTTCAAAAAAAAGGATATTGTTGCAATGTCACCTCAAGAGGGCAGCAGTGTTCAGTCTATAGCATTGGTACATCTGTGGAGATTGATTTTCTCTCAGTCTTTTCTCCACACACTGATAGCATCTTAATGGCGCATCGGAATATGCAACGTCACCATATAGATATGGATAACTGGATTGGCACAACACAGATTCACTACTGTACCTTGTTTTCATCTTGTGTCTACCCAAGAATGCTGATATTGGGTAATTATGAACAATACCCAAGAAGGTCAGGGTTTGAGTCATGGCTGGGGCCTTTCAGTCTGGGGTTTGCATGTTCTCCCTGGGCTTGGATGGGTTCCCTTCCAGGTACTTCCTCCCACAGTCCAAAGACTTGCTTGTTAGGTTCAGTGATGATACTAAATTTCTGTAGGTGTGACTAAGCATGGTTGTTTATCTTTGTGATGGACTGGTGATCTGTCCAGGGTGTACCCCAACTCTTGCTCAATGCCAGCTGGGATAGGCTCTAGCCCCCCGCCCCCCCCCAGTGACCCAGTTGGATGGATGGATGGATGAAGGATACCCAGCGATATTCAACTACAAAGTATAATCTGTTATGTTCATATCTGTATTAAGACAGGAAATTTAGAAATGACTAATGCAATTTGAGAGTGTATGGGACTTCGGAGTCCAGGAAATCCAGCATTACTGAGAAGCAGGTGAAAAACAGGAAATGTTAATGGGAGGGGCTTTGAAAGTAAAAGGGCATGTCTCAAGTGAAGCATGCCTTTTAGTCATGCTTGACCAGGGAAGCTGAGTCAACACAACTCCCTGGATATGCATGTATAACTAACTAACCATTGATGAGTCATAGTAAGGTTCAATGATCCCTTAAAAAGCTTTTAGTATTTAGTGGTGCAGTTTTATAGGGAAGTTGATAAAAACAAAGATGAGTCAAGAATGAATCAGGCTTAATGAGTCAAGTGAAGTGCCTGTTATTATCCATTAGGGATTATCCACCAATGTCTGTTTCGTATTTGTGACTTTGTATTTGGATGTAAGTGGAAGTTACCCTTGCCAACCAGTGGGCACATTAAAGAGGCTACATTTGGTGAAGTGTTAGATGAGTAAACACTTTGATTAATTCCATGTCTTTGATAAAACAAAAAGCCCAGTTTTCCATATGGACGTAATTGACTTCTGCACCTTTTCTTTCGGACTTGTCCTATAGTAATGCAAGTGATGTTTTCTTCTTGATTTTTATGGATTATTTATTGCTCACCATTTGTGGTCTTCCATGTAGGTTGTCACATGCAAGTATCTGACAGCAGTATCCACCACAATCCATAAACTCAGTTTAACAAATACACAAACAAACTTTTCCCACATGGCGTGCCAGCGTAGTGGTCAAAAACCATATGTGCTCCCACCGACTAGCAACACCTGCCGAAAGGTTCCTAGCTAAATAGGAACAAAAATAGGAATAGAGTGGCCGTCTACCAATCGAAGGGTCACTGGTTGGATTCCTGCTCTTCCCAGTCATTGTCGGTGTGTTCTTGGGCTTTACTTTACACGCCTTGTCCTTTATGATTGTTGAGTGAATGGTTTGGTGGTGGTTGGAGGGGCCGTAGGTACAAATTGGCAGCCATACCTCCATCAGTCTATTCCAGGGCAGATGTGGCTAGCTTAGCTTACCACCACTGGTATGAATGGGTGTGAATGAATAATGGTCTCTGTATGTGCTTTGAGTCTAGACTTCCAGAAAAAAGCATTACATAAACCATTATTAGGCATGTGCATCAACAAAGTGACACCTAGTGGACTAGTTAATTTCTTACACCCAGACAATCCCAAAATGCCCCTTACACCCTTTAATAAAGGTCAGCGTAGGTTTCTTTTAACCATGGCCAAGATCATTTCCTAACAATGATCATGTTGTTATAGTTGCATAAGTCTATTTTGTAACAGCAGTTCTGGAAGGCACTGAAAAACAACCATTCAGAGAGCACCCAACTCCAATGTCTTTTAAAGAGGATGTACCCGATTTTTTTTTCCCAGTGATTAAATAAGTAGCTGCTCCGATCAGTCTGCATCGCATCTAGAACTGACTGACCCAAAGTCCAAAGTGGATAAAAGCAGAGCAGATGGAAATCTCTACTAAATAAGTTAATGATAATCAGATGATAGGAAGTGACCCTGTGATCCTTTGGTCTCAGCTCTGCATGTGACTGCTGAATTAATTAGCCATCTTGTGTGTATGTATGCATGTGGGTGTATGCAGCATATTGATCTGCAGCTAATTTCTCAACCATCTGATCCTCAAAAAACCTCAGAGCTACTGAAATTCTGCTTATATATATGTTTTGCTAACTCTTCCCAAAGACATCATTAAAGTTTTATCTTGTCTGTAGAAACCCGTCTCTAAGAAAGTCCAAAAATCCCACCTAATGTAGGCTTGAAACAAAGAGTAGCTCAAAGAACAGATACTTTCCCTTCTTTTCAGTCAAAGTAGAAAAGATCTGGCTTCATCATAATTAGGTTTGAAAGAGCTAAAGCTAACATGCTCAGTAGACTTCTTATGCCTGTGTTGGGTTCAGATCACACATTGATTCAAATCACTTCGTAACTCTCGAGATGTTTGAGTCGTAGCTAATGGAGCAATTAAATTTGCTGGTTGTCAGGGAGGAGTGAATACTGTAATCTGAGGAACTTTAATTAGGAGCTATTGCTGACACGACACTCCCCGCTGTACTCGAGACGCACTTTCCAACGAAATCATCACAGGCTTACATTTCGTCCACACTTCCTGATAGCTGAAAGGGTATTGATCGGATGCGACACGGCGTTCACTGAAGTGTTGTAGCTGGCGCCGCTTGTTATTTATTCTGCCTTTATGTTGAGAAATGAGAGGAAACAGCTTTTTAATGAAATTGAGGTGTGTATCCATCATGCTCTGGAAACAGCAGCCCAGCAGGAACAGGAAGATGGAAGATGATTGATTTGATTAGCGGCTACTTTAGCCACAGAGGCTTGTATGACAGGTTTGATTGGAGGATCTTGTTTGGGGAAGCAGGGTGGCAGAAAAATGTCCACTGTCATTTCAGACCAATGACTTCTTTCAATCCTCCAATGTTACTGCTTGCAGTGGTAGAAAGTTTCTTAGTACAGATGTCTGTCCATCAGGGGCAATAGAGAAAGCAAGGATCATCACTGCCCCGAAACTTCCTCCAGCTCGTCCCAGAGGATACCCAACTGCTTCCAGGCCAACTGGGAGATATGATCCCTAGAGTGTGTCCTGGGCTGACCTTTGGGTCTCCACCATGGGAGATGTCCAGGGGGCATCATCTTGATCAAATGCCCTAACCCCATCAACTGGCTCCTCCCAGTTCAGAGGAGTAGCGACTATACTCTGAGATCCTCTCAAATGGCTGAACTCACCCTATAATGCTGAGTGATGCCTGCCACCTGGCGCAAGGATACTCATATTAGCCACTTCTATCCACAACCTTATTCTTTCGATCTTTAGGCATAGTTTATGACCTCAGGTGAGGGCAGCAATATAGACTGACTTCTGGCTCTGCTCCCATTTTACCACTACTTCCTGTTGCTGCTGTGCCAAGTGGTGGTGGTGTCAATCTCATGACCTCTTGTTACCCCACTTGTTAAGGACACCCAGAGATACTTGAACTTCTCCACTTAGTACATTTAGTCAAATACAATAGTAAAGTATTTGTACTGTACTTCCGATTCTATGCAAATCTGTAATTTCTTGGGTTAGGTTACAAATCTACTTTTCTACAATTTCTAAAATCCAGTACATTGTGAAAGATTAAACCAGTTACAGCTAACCATTCAAGTATGATCCGATATTTCACCAAATATACAAACATTCTGCAACCAAATGTTCAGGGAATCACTTGACTGGACTGTATATGATGTAAGTTTTATGTTGACAGAAAGAAACAAGACAAGTGTCAATACAAACAAAACGTGACAGGAATGAAGTGATTCTCCTGCTCTACCACAGAGATAAATAAATTAAACATGTGCAGCAGCACCACAGAACCAACTTCTGATATTCACATTACAGTAATGGATGAAAACATGCATTCATTTTCCTCCGTTAAAATGTGTGCACGGTTTGGATGATAATTTAGCTTTTGGATAAAATGTGGGAAGAGGACATTATTTTAGGAGGCTATAGCCACTTTCTTGCTAGCTGTGATTCCCCTACCTCCTATACAATCTTTCATTCTACCCTTTCTACACTAATCTTTAGTAAAATAAGTGTTTCTTGGAATAAATGAAGATAAATTAATATCCACTGCAGCACTTGCCAGTAGTGCACTTCTGTCTGAAGTCACCCAAGGACTGACCTCATTCCTTAAGAAATAGCTTCGTGCATACATTAAACACTGCAGTTCTTCAAAAAGGTAGTCAAGTAAAAGTCGAGCCAACATGAACAGACCAATGCAGGCCCCCAAATACAGGCTTCAATGGAGGATAAACTCCAGGTCCCTGTCATGTGATGTGAATGCCAGTTAAACATAATGTGTATTTCTTTAACAGAATAAATCCAACAAGCAGTGCAAGAATCAACAAGCTTAAAAACTGTGTATAAAACAATACAAAAGTATGTTGCTCCTTCACCTGAGGCTATTGCACAGTGGAGTTGTAGACTTGTAGTGAGGTTTGTAGAAAAGTTTTGCACATCCACAAAGTCTTTTGCACATCCAAACACAATGATGTTGCATAGAGATAGTTTAGAACTTGAAATGAAGCCTGAAGTATATACAGAGCAGTCCAGGGAACAGTCCAGTGTGTGTGTGTGTGTGTGTGTGTGTGTGTGTGTGTATGTAAGTAGGTAGGGGGATAACTGCAAGTTCAACAGCCTGATGGCTTGGGGGTAGAAGCTTTTGCAGAATCTTACTGTTCTGCTTCAAGCCATCAAGTAGAACAGTCCATGGTGGAGGTGGGTGTGGTCTCTGATGATGTCATGAGCTCTGGTCAGGCAGCGTTTTTGTGCAATGTCTTGGATGGGAAGAGTTGAAGTCTTGAGTTGTTTATTTGTACCTCTGACATCCTCCAGTTCAATGTCAGTCAGTCTATACCTGCTTCTCCACACTTGGGTGGCAGGGGTCTGCTGGAGCCTATCCCAGCTGTTATCGGGCAGGAGGCGGGGTACACCCTGGACAGGTTGCCAGCCTATCGCAGGGCTAACACAGAGACAAACATTCACATTCACACTCACACCTATGGCCTATATTTAATTTGATCAATTTACCTAACAAGCTGTGGACTGCGGGAGGAAGCCAGAGCACCCGGAGAAAACTCCACACAGAAAGGTCCGAGCTGAGATTCGAACCACAAACCTTCTTGCTGTGAGGCACAAGGGCTAACCACTGCACCACTGTGCTGCCCTCCAGTTGAATAAGTTTTTCCTATTTCCAAAATCATCTCTATCAGTTATAATGACAGTGAAGTCACCAGGGTAACTACTGATATCTGAGAGCAGGACCAGATGAACCAAGGTGCTTCAGATGTTCCTTCTTTCACAATTACTGCAAGTGTACAGTACAGGTTAACACATGCAAATCACACGTACATGCACACTATGTCCGTATGTATCACATAGCACACATGCACCAGCATTTCCATAGCACATTAATGTAAGTACACAAACACATTTACATGCACACCACCCGCCTACAGCGTCCTCCTGCGACTTGGTTTAACTTGATTTAGAGATCGAGCTGAATATAAGACGACAACACACACAAACACACAACAAGCTTACTGACAGGAAGCATCAGCTAATTCTCACTTCTCCACTGCACTGGTGAGGGACTTTTATTAGTGAACCATCACCTGCCTATCACACACACACACACACACACACACACACACAGATGTATGTGTGTGCCTGGAAACGTGTGCTCGTCGTCTTCTTCACAGACAAGTACATCTGTTCGTTCACATGGGGATTGGCCTCCTGACACTGACACACACACACACACACACACACACACACACACACACACACACACGCAGGTGGTCCTGGCTGTCCGTTTCCCTGGAGACACTAGGAGCTGCATTAATTGGTTTGTTTACAGTCAGCTGTGCAGGAAGCAGTCAGATGTGAGTCGGGCTGACGGGGTTAACGGTGCCATCATCAGCTTCACATTGCTCACAGGGTGGTCGTTGTCTCGAGCGATCCGCCACAAGGAGAGGAGAGGTGATTAAATAGCAGACACAACATGTCATGTTTAATAGAGGATGCTGGGTAATGAATAAACTGTGTGGATGTACTTGGCTAGAGGATAATGGAGGACCCAATTGAAAAATCTGCTGTTTTTCTATTGCATTTCTCTTTCCCTCTGACTGCTACAGCGCCTGTGAGTGTAATTCAGTTTGAAGGATGTTGGTACACTGTCAGTTCGAACTCACCGTCATAAAATAAAATAACAGAAAAGCAGAGTCACGACAGCAATCCACTAAATTTACACAATAATAGTTTATATGTCATAAGTACATACAGTATGTCATGAGTAGATAGATAGATAGATAGATAGATAGATAGATAGATAAAAAATGTCTGAGAGAATAGGCCTAACCTTTACAACAAACCTTGACTTGTGGAGATTGAAAAATGTCTGGATCGTAGACTGTATATAAAAGATGGCTATAGCCACAGTGATGTCACCACTTGGTTTGTGGACTAGCTTGTGAAACACAGTTTGGCATTTACTCATTGCCCTCTTGGTTTTTTGGAGCCAGAAGTGACCATATTTAGATAAGAAGGCGGAGCTGAGAGGAAGTGAGAAGGTGGATCCAGTCGTTGAGACCAATCAATCAAACTAGCCACGCCCCTACTTAGCATTAAAATGATTTTCAAATGAACCACCACATCATAAGAAGAGGACTTGACTTTATCTAATGACATCAGAATTACTCTGGATGTACTGACTTTGTATTGATTTGTATTGAGTTTGAATGGTGGACTATGGGAGGCATACGTTTTTGAAGCCAGCATCTAGTGGCCATTGGTGGTATTGGACTTTCACACTGGCTTCATTTGTGGCTACGTCCATCTTTCATATTTAGATTATGGTCTGAATGTAAGGTCTGAGGAGTCTAGGAGTTTGTGATTTTGGACCTTGACTCATACACACTGAACCTAAACAAAACTTTGATCTCGACCCTTTTTTCTTGTAAGTAGAACAGCAAATTAGGGGCATTGTATGTTAGAAAGCTAACTCTCCTCTTATTGCGAACACTGGGTAGGACTGAGTTAGAAGACACTGCTGGCTCATGCAGTAAAAGCCCAATCAAAAGTAATTCCCACTGTAAAATCCAGTCCAGTGGTATTTAATGAGGTCAGGAGTTTTTTTTTTGTTCAGCATTGTACTCCTCTCCCCTAACACCATAATGTATTATTTTTTCTTAGCTATAATAGCTCTAATAGTATAGTTGTAAGTCCCCCAACATTATAAAATGCAGTTAAAAAAATTTAGTTTCTGTGACAGCATCTGTTTGAAAGGCTTTTTATATTTATAGTATTATATCCTGAGGGTGTCTCTTCTAATGTTTTCCACATGGACACTGACGGATCCTAACTGAGTGTCGGACAGCAGATTGTGGTGTAGTGTCGAGTGTGTGTGTGTGTAGTGGTGCAGTCATACCTCACTGCACTTTCTCTGTGATTCGGCCTCAGACAGAACACACTGATGGAATTCACTTAACCTCCCTGCCCAGTCGGACCTCCTCCTCCTCTCTACATTACTCTCTCAGTGTCACACACAGACCCTGCCTCGGGTTTTCCTCGGTGGCCTCTGCATCGCACCATACCCCGAGATAATCCTCTCACCTCGGCTTCGCTCCTTTCTCTCTCTCTGTATCATGAAGTTTTTGATCTCTTGTTTGACATGGAGCATCGCTATTTAGCCTCCTCATGTTGCTGTCTGATGTTTTTTTTTTTTTTTTTAAAGCTCTCAGGACATCAGGTGATGTCACTTTTTGATTTCACGCCAGCAACTCTCTTATCTTATTACTTCACACGGCAAAAAGCTCTCCGTCTGCAAATTCGGGAGCATTATATTCCTGCTCGTCCAATAAGGAGGCAAGTGTGCTTTTAAATGCAATTACACAAATGAGATGACCACCTACATTTAGCGGCCCCGGCGAAAACGGCGGCAGCACATTTAGGCAAGGACGAGCAGACGTGGGCACATTTGAATCCAAATGTGCTTTGTGCGAGCATTTCCCACAACAATGAGCAAGGTGATAAAACAGCACTGGCTCGCCCACCTCAGGATGCTTTCTGTGTAATTGGAGCCAAGACGGTGTCGGTAGGTTGTCGAGTAAGAACAGAGGCAGTGGTGGAAAATCAGCACCGCGGACAGCTCCTCAATAAATAGGAGGCGTGGAGGGAGAAACAAAGCATCAGTCTGAGGGAAGGAGATGAAGTAGTTTTGTCTTAAAGAGAGATTTCACTTATATTGTGCTTTCAAGATTCACCAACAGTTAATGTGTTGCTAAAATGTACATGAAGCGTCTAAACCACCTATTTGAAAATGTAACAGTGGAAACAGGTTCAGTGAATAAATGATGCTGTAGAGCATAGATGTCAAACTTGTGCCATGGAGGCCCGACACCCTGCAGGTTTTCTTTCCAACCATCTCTCCAGCAGCTGATCTCACTGATTAGCTCCTTCCCTCAAATTGAAGGAGGTGTTGATCATTAAAATCACATGCTTTAGTGACCGGTTGGAAAGAAAACCTGCAGGGTCTCGGCCCTTAATGGCACGAGTTTGACACCCCTGCTGTAGGCATAGATGTCAAACTTGTGCCATGGAGGCCCGACACCCTGCATGTTTTCTTTCCAACCATCTCTCCAGCAGCTGATCTCACTGATTAGATCCTTCCCTCAAATTGAAGGAGGTGTTGGTCATTAAAATCACCTGCTTTCAGATCCAGCTGGAAAGAAAACCTGCAGAGTCTTGGCCCTTCACTGCACGATTTTGACACCCCTGCTGTAGAGGAATTACATGACTTAAATATCACCTTAAGCTGCACACAGCTGGAATATAAGTTGTTCCAAACTCTCCATTTTCAATTGTACAGTGTCACTTTAACTTTTCATCACTTTGTTATATTGATGGTTTGTTTTCTTTTCTTTATGCTCTGACTGGCGCCTTTTAATAACATCTTCTTGTAGTGTCGTCTTCTTCTGTAGTGGAAATGAAGATACCTGACATCGATATTTCTCCTTTAACCAACTCTTAAATTTTGTTTAGTTAGGGTTACCGGGGCAGCACAGTGGTGGAGTGGTTAGTTAGTAGGGTTGATATAACGCGCATAGATGCTTACACTGTTGCCTAGTAACGACATTTTTGTCCGATCAAATACATAATATAGTTTTCAATCAAGGACATTTTTCAGTTTAGTACTTTTGCCAAGGAGGTCACTTTCCACCTGTGATTGTTCGTTTGTCTGTTAGCAACATTACGGAAAAAAAACAACAACACCCAAAGAACAATTGACTAAATTTAAGGCAAGATCAGAGGATGGTTGGTAGTGTTTCCATTTCACCACAAGAGGGCAACAGTGTTCAGTCTGTAGCATCAGTGCAGCTGCATTATGCCTTGATGGAGGTCTACTCTCTCTGGGTTAATGCCTTGCTAATGCTAACATCCAGTTTGAAGTTTCTTTACAAGAGACATCTGGTGTCTGTCCTGCTCTGGTGGAAGTCGTGATGCTGTAATAATACTGTAAAACCCTCAGTTGGATTCTTGAAGATACAAAGTTGTTTTGCATCTTCTTATTGTTAACACTATCTTTTTTTTTTTTTTTTGTTAACCTAGTAGGTTTAGCAGCTTTGAAAATCGAAACAAATTGTGTCTTTTGATCTGAGTCTGATTTATATCTGGGTCCTATTAGACAGAAATACGACGTCCTCCCCTCCCCAAACTCCAAGCAAGGTGCTCTGTGAGAACCAAAAACATGGAGGTGGTATTTTAAAAAGCTGGGGTCTTAAAAAAAATAAAATATAGATCAATGTCACTGTTGCATGAGGGGAATGAGGAAAGTCTTGCGTCAGAGGCCTCCATGTCAAAATAAAGTAAATGATATAAGACTTTGCTTTTAGCTTCCCACACGAGAGTCCCCCTGACATGTAGATAAGCCCGGCCTCGCCAGCCTGCCTCCTCTACAGTGACTTTCCTCTGCATCATTTTCCACACATACATAAGAAATACCTTTTTTTTTTTTTTTTTTTTT
>OOFC01051081.1:5871-18294 GCA_900323345.1 Pseudochromis fuscus
ATCTCGTCTCATCTTATGTTATCTCGTCTCATCTCATCTCATCTTATCTTATCTTATCTTATCTTATCTTATCTTATCTTATCTTATCTTATCTCATCTTATCTTATCTTATCTTATCTTGTCTTATCTTATCTTATCTTATCTTGTCTTGTCTTGTCTTATCTTATCTTATCTTATCTTATCTTATCTTATCTTGTCTTGTCTTGTCTTATCTTATCTTATCTTATCTTATCTTATCTTATCTTATCTTATCTCATCTTATCTTATCTTATCTTATCTTATCTTATCTTATCTTATCTTGCACGGTTTGGGGTTGGAGCACAGTAATCCCTGGCGATATCGCGCTTTGACTTTTGCTTTGACTTTAGCAGCTAACAGAAATGATGATGGTGCTGAGTAAAGCACTTCTCATATGTATATTTTTGTACTTTATTTTTATGTAAACTTACTGTGTACAAGTGCTAAATGCACAGGTTTTGTTTTGCATCACACTTTTACCCTACAGTGTATAATAAATATTTATTTCTACAGCTTCATGTCCTGAGCATTGTGTTTTATTTTGCTCTATGCTGTGTTTAGTGACTGCTCAGTGTTTAATTTTGATTGACTCGGGGCACAATTTGACAACACAGTTCAGTTCTGAGCACAGATTGAACTATTGAGGTGAAATTTGGTTTTGTAGGAGGAGTGTGAGGTTTTGTGAGTGTAGCTTGAAGATTGGGTTTTGTCTTCACAGTTCAGAGAAAAGAAGAGCAACTTTTGAGAAATGTCTTAGTAATCAAACTATTTCTGTTGTTTTTTGTTCTTCTGTATAGGACTTTGGTCTACTGTGGTTGTGAAAGTGCTTTACAAATAAAGCCAGATTGTATTGGAGTATTTTGAATGACGTTGAACCAGGACCCAGTTCTCCTTAAACAAAAATGATGAGGCATATAAACCAGACCAAATGGACCACGATCAACACTTTCTGAAGACCTGTCCATGTATGTTACATGTACAGTGTGTGCAAATCTGTTCCCAGATTCACACAGTGTCACATGAATGTACCAGAAGGTTTAGTAAATAAACAACAAAAACAAAGTACTTGCACATGAGGGTCAGTATATTGTTCATTTTAAACTCTATAATGACAGCAGAGATCTTATATTCTTTTTTAACAGAGGTCTGTTCCTTTATTTAATTTCACTTGTTAAATCAAGACAACTTCATTTTAATTTGAAAGCCCTAAATTACAAGGTACTCTCCCTCTTAGACCTTTAATTCAACCCTCTGTGGGATGTTCACGCACATTGTGTTTTTAATCTTCTTCCGTCTCGCCGCCTGCCAATGAGCCTTCATGGGAAATCTGAAGTATCCTGTCTCCAATCTTCTTACTTAAAGGATAATTAGTGATTAAAAGTTTTTGAGTTGGACTGAGAGTAAACACACAGCGGAGGACGGAGGCAGGAAGACAAGAAGTCCTGAAAGACGACATTACGCTCGCCGCTCGCTGCAAAGACTCGGACCTGTTGATGGCCTGCAGGCGGGAAAAATCTCCAGCTGTGAAACTACAACTAATTAATCTGCAGCTTGAGTCCAGTCAGTTTGACTCCAGATCGACTGGACTGACCTCTCAGCTCTGTGTACAATCAAAGGAAAGACAGTTTATGTGCTGGATGTTTATGCAGAAGAAGAAGCTCTCCACAGGCTCATAAACAAACCGTACAGCACTGTAAGTTTAGCCGTGCAGTTAAACAGCTCATTAGCGTCACACACCTTCACCACATGCCTGCATAGCTAATCAATGTTCCAGGGAGTTGGTTTTAAAAGAAAAGGACAATGTGCTGCTTCATTAAATCAGACTGGGAGTCGGCGATAATTATTCTGGTCATTACTTTTATACGGATTAAAGTGTGTGAAGTCGGGGATGAGGAAGGTGTTTTGGTGCCAGCTGAGCAGCCAGTGATTTTCTTTTTCCCTCAAAATGATTTTTGCACTTGGAGATGGGCTGAGGATTTGAACCCTGGGCTCGCAGTGTCCACACAGGAAGCCAAGAGCTATTAAAGAGTCTCATATCTACGATCTGTGAAGACCAGTTATTTTCTCTAAACCACACAATCAGATAGCATCTCCCAACCCCGGCAACAAAGGTTGTTGAATGTGATGTTTGGTACATTGATCTCTTCTTTCAGATGATGGAGAGGCCACTCTGAACTGTCCTGAGGATTTGAAATTGCTGGTTGAAAACACTGAGGATGTTACTGGACATGTTAATAATGTGTTGCACCCACAGACTGTTTATAGAAATGATGAAGCCAGTGGGGCTCAAAGATGAGGATAATGCACAAGTGCAATACTGCCGATGACCACTAGAGGCTGGCCCCAAAAAACTCTTCAAAAACTGAAATACTCAGTCCATACATTGGTTCCACAAATCTTTCTGATGTCATTAGATAAAGTCGACTCTTCTTCTCAGTGATCTGGTCCATCTGAAAATCATTGATCTTTAAGGAGATATTAGGCTGAGAGAAGGAGAGGAGTTAGGGGGCGTGGTTAGTTTGATAGTCTCATTGGGCAGTGTCCTAAGGTTTAAGGGTCAGACTCCTCCCTTCATATCCAAATATTGTCACTTCTGGCTCCAAACAACCAACAACAACCAACACCAAACTCCTGGCTTCAAAATGTCCACAAATCAGCGTCTGATGTCACATCAGACAAATTCATCCTACATACAGTCTCTGGGTTGTGTACGCAAAGTGTTGCATCTGGGTTGTTTGTAGCAATAATGCTAGTGCTAATGCAAGGCCAGTGCTTCATAGTGTTTTCAGATCATTCACACAGGGACAGGTGTGTGTGTTGTTTTTACAGCAGCAGATATAATAACCTCTAACTGTCAGAGAAAACTAATCTACTTTATTATTTAATCTTTTTTCATTCGTACAACAGAAAAGGCTTCAGTGATCATTTTACAGTTATGTACATGGATAGAGAAAGTCATACACAGTTGGAAACAACATGAAAATGTTTTATAATTCATGATCACAAACAAACTTTGGTTGAAGATACTTGAATTACTTTGAAACCCAGATTGAGGCAGCGGTGGCTCCTACAGTGAAACATTATGCAGCTCAAATATTGTAAATTTGTGTAGACTATTAAAATATGAAAAAATGAGGAGATTAAAAATAAAATGAGCTGATGAAGATTAAATAGAGGGATTGAGTAAAATAAATTAACTTTTAATTGATCTTATGGACTGACTGAAGAAAAGACAAAAAGCTTTCCTTGTTTTCATCCAACTTCTAGAGGCTAAATAAAAAATTTAAAGCCTCACATTAGTGTTTTCAATCAGTTTTTATTATTTAATAATAATGTTTATGGATGTGTTCAGTTAGCTTTTCCTCCATCCCATCAGTTTTGGGGTTTAATACATCCATCCTATCTTCCTTGAGGGATTTCTCACTCGATAACAAGAAATGCAAATGATTTTTCTTACTGTAATGAGAAAAAGTCTCCTGATAATGGTCCTTCCAGAGGAATAAGAAAACAACTTTTAAATTCTTAACAAAGATACGCTCGACACATTTGACAGCACTTCTCTAATGCATTTAAAATGCATGTCAACAGTGTCATTTCCTGATTCATTTTGCTCCTCTGACTGTTCATCTGATGTGTTTCAGTCTGAGTCTCTGTGCTGACAGTCGGTTGAACAGAGCCTGAGCCGCGAGGACTCGATCAGCTCCCCTCGTTTTCTGAGCTGTTTGATACTGATGGTAATCATCACATCCACTTTCGCTCCTTCGTTTTAATTTTCAGCACCTGATGCAACTTTCCAGCTGTCAGCGTCTGACGACTTCCCACAAGAAACTGTATGAATATTTTATTTCTATTAACGAGGGAAAATTATTTTTTCTGATTATTCTGGAGCAAAGACAGACTGAGATTTGCAGGCACCAGCACAGGGTTTTTATCCCTGTTTAACCTTCAAGGATCATCCTGGTTCATGTGTCCAACTACACTGAACTAAATCATAGGTGCACTACTGAACAGTTTTTGCAGCAGGTTTTATTTTAAACATCAGACAATTAAATGGAAAGTGAAAACATTTCATAACAAAACAGACTGAAAATCTGGGCACAGATGAAGTTTGATCCAGAACAGGCCACAGCTCGGTGTCGTATCCACCTGTTTGTTTACATCTCCTACACACATGATGCTGAGGAAACTGTCAACAGCTCAGGAGCAGGAACACAGCAGTGCTGATTTTTAATATGTTTTTCTCCAGTGTGCATCACACAATAAAGCAGATAATGTCAGTCACTTTCTTGGCCTGCTTTCTCCACACTTGGGTTGCAGGGATCTGCTGGAGACTTTCATTGGGCAGGAGGCAGGACACACCCTGGACAGGTTGCCAGCCTATCACAGGGCTAACACAGAGACAAACAACCATTCACGCTCCCACTCACATATGGTCAGTTTAGTTTGATCAATTCACCTTGGACTGTGGGAGGAAACCGGAGTACCCGGAGAAAACCCACAATGCACAGGGAGAACATGCAGACTCCACACAGAAAGGCCCGAGCTGAGATTCAAACCTTCTGCCCTATAATAATAAAAACGATGGATCTTTAAATAATACGGTCTGGCTTATTCATTGGTCCATGAGGCTGTGGGCAGCTTTTTATTAATCGGGTGCTGCAGAGGGGACATCCAGCACATCAATCACTTGTTGACCACTTGTTGTAACAGAGTTATCGAGCTGAGTGTCCTGTCCTCTCCGCTGCAGCTGTTTTTGAAGACGATGTTTATCTGAGCTGCAGATTCATTAGTTGCAGTTTCCTCAGTCATCAGCAGGTTCAGGTCTTTGCAGTCAGCAGCTAAAACCACCACAAGAAGTCGTCTGTCTGTTAAATGATCCTTTAAAAAAGAAGACTGTGGTCAGGACACTGAAGATTTCCCACAAAGACTCATCAACAGGCGACAAGATGAAAGAGGACTGAGACCAAAATGAGCATGAACATCCCACAGAGCGTTGAGCTAAAGGTTGAACCGAGAGACAGACTTGTGATTTCAGGGCTACAGAAATATAATGGAGTTGTCTTGATCCAAGAGGTAAATGAATCAAAGCAACTTTCTTTTAGTTCATAAGGCATCTGCAGTTATTCTTTAGTTTTGACTGTTTTTTTTTTTTTTTTTAAAAGGCCTAGAGCAGCTTTCCTTCAAGATATTTGTCCTTCAGACGCCACTTACTTCATATGAGAAGGATTGTACTTCACAACAATGAGCTGCCAAAGAAAAAGGTGAATTTTGATGAGAAAGTGGAGGAAGAGTGATAAGAAAAACAACAGTGATGCGACAGTGGTGCGTCCAACAGGCAGAGCTGCTCAGACAAAGAACATGCAAGGACGAGCACAGATGGATAAAGCAGAAAGTTTCGGGCGCTATATCAAAGTAAAAAATTGCTCCTAAACATCAATACATCAAAACAAGGTCAGCTGCTGTGAGATGACTGTGCAGCGCTCAAACACTGGGTTTAGGGCGAAAGCTGATCCACAGTCTGTGGGCTTTAAATCAACACACTGAGCTTCTGCACCAGCACCTTAGAAAAACAACAACTGCAACATCGTCCCTTCTCTGTGTTATTTATAATAAGATAAAGCTGTTTAATAAAGTGTTTTCTGACATGATTATTTACCGTATTTTCCAGACTATCTAGCACACCTGTCTATAAGCCGCTATTGAATTTATTCCAACAGTTTCATGTGGTCCACTCTGACCGGGTCTGATGTGACGAGGCTAAATGTATCGGCGGCACGGAGCTTGCTAGCTTGTAAAAAGCTAACGAGCTTCGTGCCGCCGATAGATGAGCCACACCGGTGTTTAAGCTGCAGGGTTGAAGTGTCGGAAAATAGTAGCGGCTTATAGTTCGGAAAATATGGTATTTGTATTTAAGCAGCCAATCCAATTATTAATTACCTAATACATAATATACATTCAAATATATACATATAAAAGTAAATATTTGAAGAATTTTGATAAATTTCCACAACATCTCTACATTCAATTCAACTTTATTTATATAGTGAATGAAGCTTTGGTTCACCACCAGTTCTTTGCTGAATGTTAGAAGCTGGAACTGAAATAAATAAAATAAACAGGATTTCTTTCTTATGTGAATGAGGTCATTAAAAAAAATCTAACACTGTGACTGTAACTCCAGCACAGAAACTAGAAACCACTAAAACATTAACCCTTTGTGACAGATACAGCTTTTTCACCTTTTTTTTTATTATTTCAGACAGGATCCTCTCCTATGATCTTGACCCAAACTTAATTATTTGTTCCCTGGGTAATATCCTGTCTCTTCATTCATCAAGATCAGTGTTTTTTCTGTAATGACTGTGGATGTCTAAAAAAAATCAGGTTAATGATCTATCTATCTATCTATCTATCTATCTATCTATCTATCTATCTATCTATCAACCTACACACTTCAGCACAGTCTCTCCCCAAACATAGTCACAGCTGGGTTTGTTTCAACAGCCAAAAAAAAATAGACAATAGACAAAAAAAGAGAGAAGAGGAATAAAAAGCGTCTGAAAGAGAAAGTCTAACACTGTAATTTTTCTCTTTTCAACACATCCGACCAATCACAGCAGGAAAAGAGCACCTTGACCTGTGTCCAAATGAATTTTCAATGAGTGCATTCAAACGCTAATAAACCTGGTGCAAGTACAAAGCTTCCCAAACAAAAATGTGGTCACTGCTACACGTGAATGTAAAAAACAGCCTCCAAAAAATATGCAAGAGGAAAAACTGAGGAGAAGGTGTTAAGTAAGGCAGGAAGGTGTTTAATTTGAGAGCGATCCCTCCTCCTGCCAGACAGCGAGGAGGAAAGTTAACAACTGTGAAAATCTGCCCACTTCACCCCCTGAACAACACGTATCAGCTGAAAGAGCAGGAGCTGCAATATTAATGATTCAACACTGTCAGGATCTCAGGTCATTAGTTGTAATGATGGATGGATATGGATTTCTGCTCAGATTTACTGAATGACTTTGTGCCATAATTAAACATAAGTGAGGGATAATAAATGTGTGAATTTAATTTTTGAATGTATAATAAAAATATTTATCAGTTACAGTAGATTTACTGCAGAGAATAGATGATAGACAGATACTGTAAATGCAACATGTGTGAGGATGTTTTAAGGATGCGTTTCCATGGTAACAGAGTAGGGAGCTGATAGGGATGCTCTGCTGCCTCTGTACATTTAACATCGAGCGTGTCAGCTTTTGTGAACTGTATACAGGAGCTGGGTTTTTTTTTATTTATTATTTGTGTGTGTGTTTTTTCCCTTTAAACTGAGGAGGCTCTCTGTCTGCTGCTCTTTAATCCCATTCAGCTGCTTTTCCATCATCCACGATTTTATCTCCTGTCTCG
Source organism: Pseudochromis fuscus (assembly GCA_900323345.1). Taxonomy (NCBI): domain Eukaryota; kingdom Metazoa; phylum Chordata; class Actinopteri; family Pseudochromidae; genus Pseudochromis; species Pseudochromis fuscus. The sequence goes on from OOFC01051081.1 coordinate 13,294, forward strand.
CTTCCAGCCTCCTCCCCACAGTTTTTCCCGAGCAGAGGGAAAGGAAGAGAGTTAGTTAAGAAACCCCCTCCACCCCTCCACCCTGAAACCTCTGACAGATGAGGAGGTGGAGGTTTAGGATGGCCAGGAGCCAGAGTTACTCCTGGATCCATCAGGGAAGGTGGTGGGCTGCCAGAGAGCTAGAAATTCATCACGAGAGACAAAAGGAGGAACAACAAAATATTTTCTGACTCAGAACTCCCAGCACGAAACCATTACTGTAAGATATTGTTTTATATTCTCACTTTCTAAATAACAATTACACAGCGCTTTACTTAAAGGAAAAGAGCATCAATCGACTTAAAATGCACAAAAATGAAATCATCATTGATCAAAATGTCAAGAAAATTAGATCTCACTGCAGGGGAGGCGGCAGCTGGAAACAGTTTTGTATCGATCCATGGTATCATTAATTTTGATCAGGATTATTTTTTATATTCTTCATTATTCTTTTAATGACTCTATAATAACGATGTTCAGATATAACAATGCAGTGAGTTTGTATTGGGCTACAAGCAGCTAAATGATGTCTTGATAATCTCAGTGAAATAACAACCCAAAAGTTATGTTTCTATATTTTTAACTAAACATGATGTAAACCAAACAGATTTTTAATAGTTATGGTTAAATTGATTGTAGCTTAGCAAAATCTAGTCTGTGGTATCTCTTTATTCATAGAAAAAGATCAGTTTACATGCAACATGCAGCTTCCTCTGTTTTGGACTCCATGATGTCATAATGCTCAATAGTACAAATTTACACATTAAAGTTGAACAAAAATACTTGAATAATTGAAAAAGAGAAACTAAAGTGATTTGACTGAATTTATTGGACTTCATGAGAAAATGTAATAAAAGATGAGGAAATCCAGCTTGATTGGTGGCTAATGAGTCATGTGTCATAATTGTTTCAGTATTGCTGCAGTATTGCTGCTTGTAAATGAAAACATGAACGTATGATTACAACAGAGGAAGTGGTATACATCAAATCTTTGGTGATCAGGTGGTAGCATCGGCTGAGTCCAAGTAGTTATTCAGTGTAACTCAAGTTCTATGAGAACCTGTGTATCCTGCTATGAAACTCCATCCAGGTATAATTATAATATGATGATGAATGAATAGTTTATTTTGGTTACAATTTGTAGTAAAAACATAAATTATGTGCAATCAGCCAATAAAAAATCACTACAAATACTTGCTGTACACAAAGAAAAGAAAAAAAACCCCAAAACCCTCACATAATTTCCTTTTAAACAAAAATTTGCTACTGAAAAAGTGAGAGGCAGAAGCCAAGGCTTATTTTTTCCGACCCTATCCTGTACAATCTATACAAAACCAGTGTGTCAATAAAGAAAGAACAAATAAAATAATACAAATTTAAACAAGAAAAAAACAAATCACAACAAGATTTATCCTTAAGTTATTTTACTTAATCCTTACATATATCAATCACTTTACAGCGTACTTCTCAAATATTTTATTTCATTAATTTTTGAAAGTCAGCACAGATCTACACAGTTTCAAATCATCACTAAGTTCATTACATAATTTAACTCCCGAAAATGAAACACATTTGTATTTAACATCTGTTCTTACATTACCTCTTTCAAACATAACCAGATCTCTTAAATTGTAATTATTTTCTCTTCATTTAAAAAAAAATGTTGAATACAGGTACTTTGATTTTTTGCCTGAAATAGTATTTCTAATGTTTTTAAGTAGACAATATCTAGGAATACATTTACTTTCATTGACTAAAAGGTCATTTCCACTACCTCCGCCCATTCTAAATACATCAGCAAACATGTCACAACTACTGGTCGGTACAAGCACGGGCAAAGCAGACTGTATTCTTGAAGAGACTCAGGGCATTTGAAGTGAGCAGTGATATGTTGTATATCTTTTATCAGTCTGTTGTGGCGAGTGCTGTCTTCTTCGGGGTGGTCTGTTGGGGTGGCAGTATGACCACACGGGATAGGACTGAACTTGTTTGCTGACCGAACTGTACTTGTTTGCTGGTGCACTCTTCTTCTTCTTCTTCTTCTTGTTACATTGTTTTATTATTATTACTTGTTATTATTACTTGTGTGATTTAACATCTGTATTTCTGTGTTAGCTACCGGGCATATGAATTTCCCCAAATGGGGATTAATAAAGTTTTTTATCTATCTATCTATCTATCTATCTATCTATCTATCTATCTATCTATCTATCTATCTATCTAATCTTGATTCTTCCTGGTAGCTATACACAGATGGGTAGAGCTCTGTTTTGCACACTGCTGATCTCTTGTTATGCTTTGTGCTTTGCTGTCCAGTGAGCTGCCTGCTCACTCTGGAAAATAAGATTTTTTTTTTTTAACCAGAGTTTTATTCAGTTTTTGCAGCCTTTAGATGGAATTTCCCTTTCTTATTTTTGTCTGTCTTTCCTTTTTTTTGTCTCAGTTTAACGTCACCTATAATTTTACAGTTGCTTGTTGGGTTGTGGTTTATGGACTGCTGCCTTTACATGGATTTATTGGGGCCTCTCCTTGTACAGATTGCATTCTCAGGTGGGGAAGAGGAACAGATTTGGCACTATAAAAGAACATTTGATGAGCCCCACAGGAGAAGATGTCACTATACTTTTTTCCCTCTTTTCTCCTGAATTGTGCAAATATTGGTGAAAAATAAGTAAATATTCACAGACAAGGCCACATATTTGCAAGTAGAGCTGAGGCTGAAACAGCAGCAATTGTGTTTCTGAAAATCTACATTGTCCATGACAACAGGGCAAACTTCACCTGACCTGCTAAATTTGACTAGAGTTACACAAGTTACAGCGGTTTATTGTAATTAGGTCAGTCCTGCAAGATTTGACAACCATGAATCATCTAAATATATAAGGAGCTAAATTTTGTGCAACCTGGAATACATTTGTAGGATGAGGCAATTTGCAAGAAGTTTTATAACAGTTTTAAAACAGCCTTGACTCAAATGGGTATTACTGTTTAATCCAACTGCACATCCACTTTGTTAAAAGGGGAAAAGAACTCTCCACCCACAAGGGCCTTGAATTTTAGGATGAAATTTAAATAGGAAAAACATTGTTGGATTTTTATTGATCATCTGAAACAAAGTACTTTACTGAATTGATCATTCCAGCAAGACGAAGTAGACATTCAATATTTAGCGTATTCAAAGTGTACATTTAGTAGGTGCTTCACAGCCATAGTGAGGCAGTCCAGTCAATAGGCATTAGAATAAAAAATCAATATAAATGCAGGGAAATATCATAAAAACTGCATGTGATTTCTGAAAAGCCAACCTTTCGATTGCAAGCTCCATCATCAACCCGCCACCATCTTGTGAAAACTGGGACAGTCATTGCCGTGATGTTCGGCGTGATTGACAGAGACAAAGACTGACTCACGCTCCCTTTCATTATGCTGGTTTGCAGCGTGAGCTCAAGTGGTGTTGACTCTGTGAATGTGTGTGGAGAGAAAGACTGAGACAGGCAAGCAGAGAGAAGGAGAAAGATCTCAGCTAACACAGGAAAAAAAGAAAAGAAAAGACTTCTCTCCGAGAATCTGTGTCCACAATGGACAGCTGAGCGTGTTGTGTTTGATAAGCCCAGCAGCTGTGAGCATAAAGCCTGGCAGAAACGGACTTAAAACTGATGTTTAGGTTCTGTTTCCTGAGGTCATTTTGCTAATGAGAGGAAAGGTTTGAGTCATGAGCACTGGGGTGAGACCATAGACTGCACATAAAAAGGCACCTAAAAATAAGGCTGATGTGAGAGTGCAAAAAAGTGCAACAGTCCTGAGGACCACCAGAGGCTGGCTCCAAAAAACCCTGTCTCCAGTTGACTTCAATTCAAAAATCTTAATATTCAGTCATGAAATACTGTCAGTTTTGGGTTTGTTTTTTTGTTTTTTTTTCACAAGTCATTTTGATGTCATTCGCTAAAGTTACTTCTCTTTATCCTTTAAATGGGCAAACGTACATAAAGACTGCTTTGCTCTAATGTATCTGGGGAAAACCAACACAAACAATATCTTTTAATTTCCATTTTCTATCTTTATAGCTAATGTGCCTTTTAATATGTTTCATTATCTAGTTTTCTTTCATGTATTGTGTTCTAAATTTAAAACAACATGCACATTTAATATTTCCATAATTTACACCCTTATATTTCTGATTGTCTGTAGAGTATAGGCCAGAAACTATATACTATATCTGTGAGGTTATCTCTGTTTTATATGGACAAAGTTTTTTCCAGGATGATTGATTATCCAAAGAGATCGTATAAAAAATAGCCAACAAAAAGAGACTTGCATTTTGGATTTTGACACAGATTATGAAATATATGTCGATATCCTGTATTTTTAGCATGACCTGAGTACCTGGTCATGATTTTAACCTGCATCATGCCCCTCCCTGCCCTTCAGATGACTGTATCCCCAAGATACATGAACTATTTAAGGGTAATTAGTGATCTGGTGGTCAATCTGATAAAATAATAATAATAACTAAAAAAGCACTCAGAGAGCGCAGACCTCTGCCAAGCACATTTCCTTCCATATTGTGACTTCCACCAAAGATATTACTAGTATTAGTCTTGCGTTTATTTATATCAATATTAGTTCCACAGCGTCGTGGCTGTTTAAAGATGTCTGTTGCATGTTTCTAGCTTCATTTGTTTTTTTTATGATGCAAGTTTTAAAGATCGTTTTTTTTCATATTCTGGATCAATCTTTGATATATTGTAGACCATGTTAGAAACTTGTCCTGTATTTTTTTTCAAAGTGTCTTGACCATTTTTGGTGGAGTCATATGCATAAATGTGGCATATGGCCCTATCTCCCAATGTTAAAGAATCCTTCAAAAAATTCCTGGATCCAGACAGTGACCCGGATCACTTCCAAAATCGAATCATTTGTTCCTTATCCCCATCTGGACAATCCCTGAAAATTTCATCAAAG